>JAYMFT010205613.1:0-11599 GCA_038088735.1 Panulirus argus | reverse complement strand
ATATATATATATATATATATATATATATATATATATATATATATATATATATATATATATATATATATACTCTTCTAGATGCTGTGTCTATGATTCGCAAAGTACGGAATCCCAAAAGGTATAAGGACACCGGGTTGTGTTTCAGGAGGAAGAGAGTCTTGAGGAGGTTTCCTGAGGAATGGGTAGGTAGGCATAGAGGCTAAGGAAGGGGAGGGAGAGTGGGGTCGGAGGAGAGGGGAGGAGGTCCCAGGCAGGCTAGACACAAGAATTGGGTCTACGAGAAGAGATGGAGGGGATCCATGCCCATCGGAGGACCGGAAGGGGGGGGGGAATTGTGCCCACATGAGGTAGGGGGTCGGAGTGGGGGGGTGGGGGGTCGTGGCCGTAAGAGGGGGGGGGTCCCGGCTCACCAGAGGATCACACACCAGCACCACCTGCAAAAACTAGTTCCCAGCCGTGGCCGCGCTGGGAGACGCTCCCGGCTGGCGTTCCCTACTACCATCCGCTCTGTCCCCACCTGCACCCACCTACCGCCTACAACCACACCTACCACTCCCACAATTGCACCGACCACTGCTGCATCCCGATATCACCTGTGCCCACCTATCACCTAGGCCGAGTACCGCTGTATTCCCACCCCTTCCTCCTCTCCCCACCTACGTTGAGTACGACTGATTCACCTTCGAACTACCCGAACCCACCACTGCTGCACGTACCTGCCTTTGTTGAACCCACCTACCACTGCTGTACCCACCCACCTACCACCTGCATCCGCCAGTGCTTCACTTGCAGCCCATCTCTTTCGATTCCCAGGCCTTTTAGTGTGATATACGCACGGGCTCTCGACAGGCCTTTGATCAACGCTGAAATCATCCAGTAGAAACGGTCATCCATCAGTCCTCGGCTCTTCATCCATCGACCCCCTGGCGGTCCGTCCATCAAACCCCGAGGCTGTCCATCCACCCTTGGATATTCATCCGTCATCCACCTCTCCTCCGTCCCTCTCTTTCTACAGCAATAACTCTGTTTTCAACCCGTTTTCCGCCCGTTTTATCATCGTACACTGCCAGGATGGGGTGGTATTGTATGTTGTATTCCAGGGTCTGTTGCCGTATCCCAGGGGATGGCTTTGTATTCCAGTTTTTTTTGTTTTTTTTGCCTTATTTTAGACCTCGATATCGTTTTCCAGGGTTTATTTCTCTGTTCCAGGGTTTCTCATCGTATTCCAGGGATCAGCATCGTAAACCAGGGTTTGTTGCCATATTCCGGGAACTGGAAAGGTTTGTTACTGCATTCTGTAGTTTGTTGCCGTTTTCCAGGGTTTATTGCCGTATTCAGGGTTTGTTATCGTATTTCAGGGATTGTTGCCGTATTCCAGGGTATTACAGTATTCCAGAGTTCTACGTAATTCCTGGGTATGTTACCGTATTCTAGGTTTTGGGGCCTTATTTCAGGCTTATGACCGTATTCAAGGGGTGACGTCATATTCCAGGGGTTAGTGCCGTATTTCAGAACATGTTGCCGTATTTTAGGGATTGGCATCGTACTCCGGTAGGTTACTGTATTCCAGAGCCTCGTACCGTGTTCCAGGGGTTGTTTCTTATTCCAGAGATTGCTACCGTATTCCAAGGGTTAGTATTATATTCCAGAGGGTGGAACCGTATGCCAGGGCTTATAATCACATTCGTAGATGTGTTGTTGACGAATCCCTTTATTCCAAGGCTTGCCATCTTATTACCGAAATTCTTTTTGTTTTCTTTATCGTATTTCAGTATTTTTGAGGTTCTTGGCGTATTCCAGGGATTGCGATTTATTGTATTGCAATGGTCGTTGTTCTGTTTCAGAGGTTCCGGTGACAGGTTAGATGCAGTGCTGATTCCCAGCCCCCTCTCTCACACAAAATTTTTGCAGCTACTATTCATAACGAGGCCTTCTTTCGCTCTGCCATATCCTCATTATTTTACGTTAGATCCGGCTTGATCTACACATCAGACCAACTTTCGAGTTTGCCTACGTCTCCTTGTAAGTTGATGTGATCCTCCTCACTCTTTACTGCCTTTGTGGCCTCGGCAGTCCTTATGTACATGATTCAGCCATCGTTCTCTTTTTGTCTAAAACGGAGCTCACTCTCTCGTAAAAGTCTAGACGGTTCGTTACACATGACCTGCCCTCCCGGAATCACTGTTGTCTCTTGCTTAGGTAGTTTGTCCTTTGCAAGTCATCACCTGTTCCTTGGCGGATATCTTCACCAGTGTTTCATAGACTAAGCTTGTCAGAGATACTGGTCAGTAGTTTACCTAAACTTCCCGGTCTCCTTTCTTGAAGATGGGTTTGACATTTGCCCTCTTCCACTCCCGTGGCATTACACCTACCTCCAGGTAAATGCTGAACATATCAGACACCCTGTTAAGCGTATCTTCACACTATTTCTGCACACATAAAGAAACTTCATCATGGCCCTATAGGGATGAAGTCCCAATAACAGTCTGTTTTTGTCTTTTCCTTAAATTTCATTTTCAACCAAGACCTCCTCCGCAAATCTATCCCACTGGTGTTGGGGCAAAAGTTTCCTCCGCAATGAAAACTTCTCTTTAAACTTGTCATTCAGCTCCTGACATATATTACACTATCCTCTTCAACTTTTCCCTTGGAGTTTCTTGGCATATTATTTTCTTTCATGCCCGGATGCCATTGATAGATTTATGAAAAAAGTTTTGGATTATCTCGTGCCTCAATATTTGTTTTGCCCAAGGTTTCTCTGTTACTCCTTTCTGATTCTGCTACACCCACTCTTTTCTCGTTTACACCTTTCAAATGCTTGCTGGCTTATAGCCGCCTGTATCTCTTACACAGTACATCCCGAAACTCCTTTGATTTTCAATATCTTTTACTGAGCCACACCTCTTCATTCATTAACCTCTTCTCTAAATTTGAAGCTTAAAATGCCTTTCTTGTAGATTTCACAGAACCTTCTCTAACAATGATCTATATCATGGCTCAGAGCCCCATTTCCCAATTTACATTCCCGAGAAAAATGTTTTAGGTTAGTATAGATTCCAGTGTTATATCTCGTCTTTGAGTCTAGTTTCTACTCTTATCTTTTTTTATGCCTTCATTTTACCACGTAAAATTCAAGTTTTACATGATCACAGTTTCTGACTGATGTATCATATGTGATATACTCAAATTTCATGCTACAGGGTGTAAAGAAAAAATCTGGTAATGTCCGTGCATGTGATGCTAGTGTGCCTGAGTCAGTCACTTGCCGTTACAAGAATTTATCCAGTTGACGCTGAAATGGAAAATGAAAAAAAAAAAAAGAGTCACCACTTACGACTTCTGAATATTGTCAATCAGTACCTTCCATTTCTGTCGCTCAGCCCCAGAAATCGCTCCTCTTCCCGTCCCCTATTTTCAACAGTCTCTGTGTAATGGGCACTTCCTTTAGTCGATTTATTTCAGAGACATCCCGAGAAGATCTGCCTCACCTCCGTCTCTGATGCTGCCCACTCGATGTACCTTATTAACTCTGGTTATATTCCTTCTGGATTCTTTCAGTCTCTCTGAGTATAACATGATCTTTGATGATATTTCTCAGTTTCCAAAACTCCTCTTCCATTTGACGAAGCTTTTCGTGATATCTGATTTGATTCCTCATCTTCTCGTCCATTTGCTCTTACTTCTGAACCTGTTTCTCTCTTACATAAAACAATTTTCCCCAACGTGTGTTCATAGCGCTCTCATTGTCTGTTACCAATGAAAAAAGGCGTCAAGATCCCCTTCGCCCTCAAGAAGATCAGTGGTCCCAGAAAAGGCACCTCTGACATTCGTTCTTGTTCTCTGTCACTGAATCAATCTGTCACCTACAGAAGGAGCCTCCCGCTTATTCCTGCCGGGTGATCCAGCTTCTTTACCAACCTCCCATGTGGCATAGCGTCAAACATTTTGTGGCAGTGTTCGTCTGCCTGTGACCAGGGCAGACCCCGACTGGTCTCAGACTCAGTCACCCATGCCACAGGTTAAGACAATAGTGATCGGAGACCTGAGGTGACCCTGTTTGGTTCGTGGTTTCAGAGGAGGTCATCTGTGCCACAGGGATGGAAGGGAGATATGCGTCTCCATCCCTCTGTGGTGCCATCGATCGTGAACACCTTACCTAACCTCACCTGACGTACGGGGGCGGCCTGGCATCTCCCACAGAAAATGTGAGTGGGCAGGGGTGGCTGTGGGTGAGTGTGGGTGGGAAGGCAGACAACAAGGTAATTTGATGGATGGTCCAGTGGTGTGTGTGTGTGTGTGTGTGCGTGTGTGTGGGGTGGGGAATGGGGGGGAGGGGGGGGAAGAAGAGGGATGGACGTGTTGCTAGCTGACTGATATTCTTTGAGAGGATAGCAGGGGGATGGGGGGAATCCCAGGGGAAGGTAGGCGGACAAACAAGTAGGCGGAGGGCGTGGTCTGAGCCGAGGGTGTGGACGAAGAGGAAGGTGTGGGCTGAGCCGAGGGCGGAGCGGAGGGTGTGGGCAGAAGTGCAGGATGTGGGTGGAGGGGGGTTTTATACAGTCTCCCGTAGTCAAAGGCTGTCGTCCCCCTCTGACCTTTACCTGGTGAATGGTTATCTGGTGAGCTTCCTTGTGGGGTGTGGGGGTGGGGGGAGGGGATACTGCTCTTTTGTGGGTGGGGCGGGGAGGCTGCTTGTGGTGGGTGGTGGAGAGAGACAGTGGTGGGTGTATGGAGAGGGGTGGGTGATGATGGGAATTTGGGTGTTTGGTGGGAGATGGGTGGAAAGGGTTGAAAGGGGAGAAGCGGAAAAGAAATGGCGTTTAGGCTTTGGGTGGTGTGGGGAGGAGATGGTTTGAGGGCTGAGGTGTGGCGTGGGGAGGGTGTGAGCAGGCTGGGGATGGGTGGGTGGGTGGATGGGGGGTTAAGAGACGCACCCATCTCGGGACTCAGGCGAGACCAGGTGAGTTCAAGGTGAATTGGCTGACCTGCTTGCTGAAGGTTACAGTGAGGTGACGGTTATGGTGTGGTGACGGTTATGGGGTGATGACAGCTATGGGGTGTTGACGGTTATGGTGTGGTGACGGTTATGGTGTGGTGACGGTTATTGGGTGGTGACGGTTATAGTGTGTTGACGGTTATGGTGTGGTGACGGTTATGGGGTGGTGACGGCTATGGGGTGTTGACGGTTATGGTGTGGTGACGGTTATGGTGTGGTGACGGTTATTGGGTGGTTACGGTTATGGTGTGTTGACGGTTATGGTGTGGTGACGGTTATGGGGTGGTGACGGGTATGGTGTGGTGACGGTTATTGGGTGGTGACGGTTATGGGGTGGTGACGGTAATGGGGTGGTTACGGTTATGGAGTGTTGACGGTTATGGGTTGGTGACGCTTATGGGGTGGTGACAGTTATGGGGTGATGACGGTTATGGTGTGGTGACGGTTATGGTGTGGTGGCGGTTATGGTGTGGTGGTGGATGTGGGGTGGTGTCGGTTATGGGGTGGTGGCGGTTTACGGTGTGGTTACGGTTATGATGTGGTAACGGTTATGGTGTGGTGACGGTTATGGGGTGGTGACGGTATTGGGGTGGTGTTGATTATGGGGTGGCGACGGTTATGGTGTGATGACGGTTATGGTGTGGTGACGGTTATAGGTGTGGGTTATGGTGTGGTGACGGCTATAAGGTGTGGTGTCGGTTATAGTATGGTGATGGTTACATGTGTGGTGGTGGCTACGGCGAGGGTGAAGCTTGCGGTATGGTGACACTTAGGGTGAAGGTGAGAGGAGGGAGTGTGAGGGAGAGTGTGTGTTGTATCGTCAGGTGAGTAATGAAGGTGGAACCATGACCACATTCCCCAGGTATTTACCGCGGGCTGGGAGCTCTTATCTTGATGCGAACAAGGAAAAAATGATATTGATAATAATAATGATAGTAATAATGATAATGATAATAATGATAATTATGATAATGATAATAATAATAATAATGATAATGATAATTATTATTATTATTATTATAGTAATGATGATACTAATTAAAGCAATATTAATGAAAAACAGATGGCTGGGAGCTCTTATCTTGATGTGAATGAGAATCAATAAAAATAACGATGATACTAATGACGATAAATCATGATGATGATATTAATAATAATAATAGTAATAGTTATAATAGATAATAATGATAATAATAATAATAATAATAATAATAATAATAATAATAATAATAATAATTATAATAATGATAATGATAATAGTAACCATAATAATAATGATAACAATAATGAAAATAATTGTAATGATAATGATGAAAGTAATAATAAAGCTCAGTGTCAGGACTAGCATGTCTTCCTGCTGAATGTGGACTGCATTATACTGGTCACTGTTTGCGTCCAGATTTTGACAGTCTGACGATCAGTCACGCGATTGGTATGATTCACGTATCTGGACCACCCGAGCGTGGACTGATTACGTGGAAACTAATATGATTAAGTTGAAAGTTAGTGTTGAGTTGATCGCGCAGCGGGAATCGTAGAGGTGGTGGCTGTGATCATCCCAACTATCCTGCACTGCAGTTGGCTATACTCAGCACGACGTTCTCGCCCCCACAAGCAGGACTGATCCACACACAGTCTCTCTCAGGAGCGCTGGACCCCATCCCCCCTGGACACATGTGAAACATATCAAGTATTACCTGATGAACTTTGATTTGGTACACTTGAGTACGTCAATGTAACTCCTTTTGGTTAACTTTAGACCTCGATTAAAGTGATCTGACCCTTTCAGTACGTTAACTATACCCCTCGGGTATATTGACTTCATCTTTTTGGTTAGGTTCTCTTTACTCCTGTGGTATACTGACTCCATCTTTTGGCTACGTTAGCTGTACCTTTAAGGTATGTTGACTTCATCCTTTGATTAACTTAACTGTACACCTCGGGCATGTCGACTTCATCCTTTGACTGCGTTATCCCTTGAGTATACTGACTTCCAAACTCTTTAAATACAATAATGTCAATACGGCAGCAACCCACAGGACAAGATACCAATCCCTGGATGTTCATTGATAACCTCTGGAAGAAGATAACAGCCCTTGGAATACGGTACCGACCAACCTCTGGAATACGGTTCCAATATTTAGAACACGGTACCAGCCCTTGGAATACGGCAAGAACCCCTGGAAAACGGCATCAGGCTTTGGAATACGTCAACATCCAGCTTCTAGAATACGGTATCACACTGTGGAGTGCGATACCAATCTCTGAAACATAATACCAATCTCTGGGATACGGCACTGACTTTTGGAACATGGTACCAGCCAACTTCTGGAATACGGTACCAACCTCTGGAACGTGGTACCATTCATCGGAATACTGCAACAACCGACCTCTACAATGCCTTACCACACTTTGGAATACGGTATTAATCTCTGATAACACGGTACCTCATCTTGGAACAGTAATAGCCTCTGGAATACGGTACTACCCTCTGGAAAATGGTGTCAAACTTTGAAATACGCTACCAACCCCTGACAAACGATATTAACTCCAAGAATACGGTACCAACTTCTGGAATACGGTACCAACTATAGGGAGAGGAACTATCTGCAGGCAAATATTAGTAATGAATTCAAATATATGGAAAAGGAAATATTCAGTAACCGTACATAAAGGAGCGCAAAGAACTAAGAGAAGAACCAGAGGAGGGCAACAAAGATGATATTAGATCAAGAAGGCTGAGTTCCAGAGAAAGGTTTAAGGCTATAAATTTGTCCACCGTAGAAGGGAAAAGAGTATGATGTAATCCTGATCATAACCTCTAGGTTTTGTTAACCAGTTTGATGATAGCAGTGAAGAGTTCCCGAAAAGAGACGAGGACAGGGCAAACAGAGGTCATAACATGAAATTAAGCAAACCATTTGGTAGAAATGATATAATGGGGTACTTTATAGCACAAGAGTGGTTGATGAATGGAACAGACTTTATAATTAGATTGTTAATATGGACTCCATACTGAAGTTTAAAAAGATGTACGCTATACAGAAAGTTAAGGAGACGTGGCCCCACAAGTGCAGACCTCCCACCCTCTACTGTTCAGATATTTAACTATAAGTAGGAAATTACACAGACAGACAGACAGACAGACAGACAGACACACACACACGCACACACACACACACACACACACACACACACACACACACACACACTGACCATGAGTCAGCATGGGCCAGCCTGGGGTCGAGTTCGGAATGGTTCGAATCCTGGGCGCGGCCCACAGCCTATCCCATCTGTTCATCCTCCCCTTGGGGCTGGTCGATAAATGGTGACCTGGGTTAGAATGACGTGTGTGTGTGCGTGTGTTTGTGTGTGTGTGTGTGTGTGTGTGTGTGTGTGCAAATAAATCTAAAAGGAAAACCTCGCTTCCCCATCATACTCAAGAAGACGACGACGAAGAATACGAAACCTTGGTTCTAAGCAGGTTTATTCATTTTCCGTGACTGCAGCACATCTGTTGAAAATGTGAAGAGGTTGGGGGAGATGAAGGGGCTGGTGGACGAGGGGTTGTGGTGGGGGTACAGGAGGGGATGTGGAGGGCTGGCCACGGGATGCTCCGAGCCATGGGGTGGTGGCGGTGGAGGAAGGGGTAGCGGAACCAGAGTGGGGGTAGAAGGGGCAGAGTAGGAAAGGAAGGGGGGGGGGTAAGAGGCGGAACTAAGGTGGGGGAGGCAGGGTAGCAGGGCTAGGGTTGTGGGGAGGGGGGATAGCGGGATAAGAAGGAGGAGGAGGAGGAGGTGGTGCGTGTGGTTGGGGAGGGGGAAGGGGGGTACCATAATAACCCAGCAGTTGAGAGGAGCCGCAACGCGTTGGCTGGTCTTGACCCTAGACTTCCCAGTTCAGAGCCTCTCAACCTGGAGGAGCCCTCTGCACCCTCTGATGGTTACACCCTCCCCTTCCCGATTAACTCCCTCCCACCCACTCCCCAACACCCGCCACACACACCCCTTCCCTTCCCCAGCACCTGCATGATGCGTCCACCTGCTCATAACCCCACCCAGCCCTCTTCCACTCAAGGCTCCCTCCTCACTCGTAATATCATTTCTCGAATCCGTATTGTCTTCTTATATATGTAGCTCTTCTTCCTGACTCCAAATAAACCCAAATCTCCCTACAAAACTCCCCCGGCACTTAAACCACCTCTACCCCCCCCCCCCAGCCTCCCACAACCTCTCTCCGCAATGCCTTGAGCCCAACCTCCCCCGACTAACCCCATCAGAACCACCAGCCGCCTCTCACTAGGGAGGGTGGGAGGTGGGTGTGCCGCAGGCCAGGGCGGGGAGGCCAGGCTGGTTTGCTCAGGTCCTCAGCCTACCGCAGTATCGTCCTTATCTCTCCCCACCACACGCTAGGCTCACACGGAGAAAGAAGAACTGTGATGGATGTACGGTAATAATAAGAAAATGCAGGGAAGGAACGAGGGGTTTAGGAGGAGATGATGGTAGGTGAGAGGAACGGGAGAGTAATGTCCTACGCGAGCACAAGGGACTGTAACGTTGGGTAGTTGCTGTTTGCGGATCATTTTGTGTCAATGGATTAAACTGCAATGGATTTTCAAGACAGTGAAGAGCGATGGGAAACAGGCCCCTCTTTCACACAGGCAATCTGCATCTACAAAATCAATACAGTGTAAATATGCACATTTGCACTTCTCATTCATCAGCGTTGTCAGTGAACGACAAAGAACACCGCGAATAATGAACGGCTGTTGCGCAAATACATGACAGTAGACTTCGCTCTGCCCAACTGGCATCGCTGGGGGGATGATATAATGATGTAGGTAACATACGGCACACGCTTTTAACAGCCGTTCTAGTGCCAGTCTTGCCCTAACCCATACCAGCCATTATTGATAAGTGAACTCGTGGTGATCCATTTATTACAATAATAACCTTGTTAATCCGCAGTAATCCGGTTAATCCCGGATTAGTGCTTCATGGAACCAGTAAGAAGAGGACGACAGACCGCTGCCATAATCCTAACGACACGCCGTGTTTCACGCCAGACCCGACCTCGTGAAAACGACCCCTTGCGCAGTTCCATCTGGACGAGTTCTAGCGGCCTACATCTCTCAATATCTCACTTTTCATGACCTTCTTCCTTTCCTATGTCTTCTGTGTTATTATGAGAAGATTTCTTCATATAGCTGTCCTGAGCTTCGTATAGTGTCCTCTCGTTTCAGACAACTGTCGACATCGTCGAGTCTGCTGGGAAATCTGCGAGATATACTCACGTCTCCCCGCAACCTTCTCTTGTACGGTCTACACTGTGGTCTGGCCGCCAAACACGCCCTGTACCTCACCTCCCCTACTTCAGGTTGCCACTAAATCTTCTCTAGCAGATTTGCATACTTCCTGAGCTGGGGTGACCAAAGTGATGCCAACTCTGATCTGAATCTAATATATTTTTGAAATGTTTTTCCGTATACTGCTCTCTCGATGTGTTATTTTCGGTGGCAGGCTGCGTACTACGCCAACTTTTCAGACCCAGTCACTGGAAGATAACCAGCAATTTGCTCCTTCCGGCGTGCTAATCCCAGATCGGTCTCACTACACTATAGCCTAATCTCTATCACTTTGCATTTGGTTGGACTGAATTTCAACAGTCCTATATCTGACGAATGCTGGAGCCTGCTTAGAATTCTTTTTTTACTGTCGTAATGCTAGCTATTTCTTATTTCCATCATAAGGTTAACGAGCTCCAAAATCGTGTTCAAATTTGTCTCGAACACCAAACAGCCATATACATAGTGTAGGAACAACAGTGGCTCCAGTATTGAACCCTGCGGCACACCAGTGATTACTTTCTCCCACTCTGAAAAGACGCCTTTGACCTGTGTGTCTGTGTGTGTGAGAGAGAGACGAGGAAGTTGGGGGGGGGCGGTTAACGCATGCATACTACAGTGCCCCGGGCTAAGAGAGAGCGGGAGGGGGGAGGGAGGGGGAGAGAGGAGGGATGGAGACGCAGCAGCAGCAGCAGCAGCGGCGGTGACCAGGACCGTTGGGTTTAAACCTCCAGCAAGGGGACAGTCCCAGGTGGTTGGTGGATACTACCCACGTTCACCACCAGCCCATGTACTACACGAGGATGGTCTGTGATACTTAACACTTGGACACAAATGCACATGTAAATGTAATTCAGCTCTAATGTTTGTGGTGCATCCTGTTTTTAACTTGTACATAAAGAGGAAGTGGAACGTACAGTACTATGAAGAGGCTGGTGTATATATATTATTTTTTTTCATTATACTTGATCGCCGTTTCTCGTGTCAGCGAGGTAGCGCCAGGAAACAGACGAAGAAAGACACATCCATTCATATACACGCATATATACATACACGCACATATATACACAATACATACATATACATTTGACGTATACATATAAACATACATACATATATACATGCATATATACATATACACATGTACATATTTACACTTGCTCGCCTTTATCCATTCTTGGCGCTGGAAGCAATGAGAAGTTTTTATCATGGGTGTAAGGCATGTGTACGAGTAGGAAAAGAAGAGAGTGACTGGTTCC
>JAYMFT010205602.1:0-11599 GCA_038088735.1 Panulirus argus | reverse complement strand
AATTCTCTCTATATTTCAATTAGAGCCCGGCCTTGATGTGGACTTTTGTCCGTGACTGGAGCCTTCAACATAAAAAAAGAGGGGGGGAGGAACTGAATAAGAATTAAAAAAAATATGTAATATTCTTTTGTTAATCCACTTGTAGAGATCTTGGGAAAAAGACAAAAGATTGGGAGGATATTCTTTTTTCTTTTGGGAGTCCTGAAGATTTTGTTTAACCACAGTCCATTGTAGGTCACCATTATTTTGGTTGATGTTCACTCATACATCAGTCATCATACACACTTGCTGTCTGGGGTGCGGTGCTTGTCACCTCCACAAACCCACCAAGGAATACGACTTCCCATGAAGGAACACTTCCTCTCTGGCTTGCAGCCTGTTCTTTTTCATGAAGTACCATTCTCTATTTATAATTCATATAAGCAGTTTTTCAATTACATTATGGTAAAATTATCGGTAAACTTTTGAAGATAGATAGACTTAGGCTGTATTTTTCCAGCAGTATTATAATCACTTCAGACTTCGGCTGTATTTTTCCAGCAATATTATAATCACTTTACACACCATTACTCATTCATTGGTACATGTTACCATATACATTAGTCATCACATGCAGTGTGAGCCACCTCCACTACCTGCCAACGAATATGGCTTCCCTGAAAGGAACACTGCTTCACCCATGGCTATGGGCTTGTTGCTTCCCTGAAATACATTTCTCTGTTAAAACCTAAATAAGCATTGTTGTTGTAACATTACAGTAAAATTATCAATAAGCTTTTGAAGATAAACATAGACTATGTTTTGTCAACACTTTAACCACTTCAGTCACCACATTACTCGAACAGTATGGTTCATATTAACTCATGCATCAGTCACCTCACACTCACTCTCTGAGGAGTGGTATGTATTTCTGTACCTGCTATCATTTGTGGTAAGTAAAATTATAAAACTATCTGAACTATATTTCATATGTTTAAAAATGTATATCTATTCATGTGTAGTTTTACTACTTCTGTTGACCAAAAAATGTTCCATATGAACCTGTCTTCACTTATTACATGGATGTACATGGGAAAGAATGGTTTGTGATGCAGGTACTTTTTCCAAAACATATTCCTTCTGTAATGCAGAGGTCCTGTCCATTCAGTTTGAAGCTTACATGACTTATGGTCAACACCAGTGATTCATCTGAGACTAGCTTTTGAAAATAAATGAAAACACTAATGCATCTCAACTTGATGTTGTTAAAAGATACTTTAGCATGCATAGTTGATCACTGACATCCTTTCTAAGAATAATCTAAGCAAAATATAAAGATCTTTCATGTCATGTATTGGCTAAACACTTCTGTAGTTGTCGTCAAGTAACGTTTTCTCCAGTAATCCCAGATATTCTTTTCCTTGGATTAGGGCACAAACAGAAACAAAGCCAAGAAATTGTACACGTCATTTGCAGCAGTACTTTTCCACTTCTACATCTGCAAAAATGGTGATATACCTTTTTTATCTTTACAGAAACCATGGTGTTTGTTTCATCAATTCAATTCAGAAAAGTATTATTTATTTATAAAGATAATCAGTTTCCAGTAATGTGAATTTATACCAACATCCCTTTGGATACTAGATTTACTCTGAATCTGTCAAAAACAAACTGATGCTGCACAAGATTATTCCCTGACACCACTGGAAACCATTTGACAGGTTAGGCATGTGTTCCTTCACCTCACACCCACCCCATAACTCGTGAGGTACACGTTGTTGTTTTCTATGTTTATAGGTATTATTCCACTGCTTATCTCTTCCATCTTCTTCTTTATCACTGTATTTCATGGGATCATCTAAAATTTTTTTGCCATTTTGATGTTATAAAATATATGGGGCACTTACATGTGGTACCTCCATTTGTAAGAGGTTGACGGGAATGTGTCTGTCATGATGTATGTATAGGGCATGAGATACCTTCTGGAGATACTCTTCTGCATACAGCAAATCTCTTGGGGTAATGTCTAGCCATGCAGTGTAGTAATCTTAATAGCCAATCCTTGAGTACTTGGTGTCCACAGGGAAACTGTGGGAAGCAGCAGCCAAATATGTACTTCGGGTCAAATTGCCTTGAGGGAAGGGTCACATGCAAACAGCTCATAAGAACAGTGGTGAAAATAATACTGGTAGAATAGAGAGAGAAAGAGAGAGAGAGAGAGAGAGAGAGAGAGAGAGAGAGATCATCAACATCATGGTGAATGGAAAGGGAAGACTGAAGAGGTGTGATGCCAGGAAAATTAATGAGATGGAAATATTTTGATTTCACTCTTAGCTGATAGAGAGTTGGAGGATTAGCCACCTCACGTGTGTGCGCTTATATTTGGACAAGTAATTATGGCATCAGAACAAGACTCTAACCTTTTAGGAAGCAGACTTTGTGATGATTATGTGGGGCATCCATGATAGAGTGGAGGATATTGATATGCTCAACATATTTATGTTATGACATGGTTGAATTGTGGTGTTTTGAAATATATCAAAGGGAAGCAATTGATTCTTAGAGATATTGTCTCATAATCATATTTCATTATCCTATAAAGCTCTGACAGTTTGCCTACTTATCTCATCAGCACACTTTTGTTATTATCAGTTTTCATTCCAACATCATTGCTGAAAGAACAAAAGACTTCCATTGCTATTAATGAATCAGTTGGGATGTTTGTTGAAATTCTTTATTTCCTAACTACTGGATTGTTTTTCTCATGTTAGCGAGGTAGGGCCAGGAACAGATGAAGAAAGGCTGCATCTGCTCACATCCATTCTTTAGCTGTCATGTGTAATTCACTGAAACCATAGTTCCCTGTCCACAAACAGGTCCGACAGACCTTTCCATGGTTTCCCAGTTGGTTTTCTGGAACTTTTGTCACTTTACTCTTAATGCATGAAATAATGGGTTATGCACTGAATATTTATTGCCATACTCTTATTTTTTTACTTTAGATTATTATTGATCACCATTTAACCAATTTGCAACTGATTGTATGACATCTTACAAGAATTGAAATTCCAGATGAGTCAAAAAATGATTTAAACCCCTGACTTCTTGAAATATAGTTTGAGGAATTATTGGAATTCTTCTTTGATGCACATATATATTAAAGTTCTATTAACCTCATTTTTGTTCATCTGACTATATATTCAAACTTCGCTTTCCCTTTCTTGGGCTGTAACCATGCTTTTAGTATCATCCTTTCTTAATACTGTTGTACAGTATTTTCAAGTGTAGCTGTAGTTTATTTGTACTTTTATGAAATTCATTTGTACATGATAAGATCCCTAATCCTTGTGTTCACCTTAAAAGTGTGTGAATTCAGCAAATCCTTGTGGTCACCTTAAAAATATATGAATTCAGCAAGAGTTGCATTATATGATGGTACTTGAATTCCTGTTGTGTAAATTACTACATTGTATCATTTCTGCTACTTCTTTGCTCTCTTCCTATCCGGCTGTAAATATTTCCTCCCTGAAATAATAGCACTTCTCTTTGCATTCACTTCTTGTTTTTTATACACATTCCATCACCAACTTTAATCTTTCAGTTTTAATTTTCACAACTTTGCTTGCTATGGCCTGTCTTCCAGTGCCATAAGTATACAGATTAAGCAACAGTGACATTTTATGGGGTTTTCCTTGAATTCCTATATGTAAAATCAGTTAATATCTCTGGTAAGAGAATGTCCCATGTGGCTAGCTTAACTATCATAACAAAGCCAAACAGTGATTAGGATTCACAATTAAGCAGATAGTGCATCTAGTTAGTGAATTTTTATACCTTCTTATCATGAACTCTCAAAATATAACAGGTCTACTGTATAATCTGAATTTTTGAAACTTGCTTTAGCTAACAAAAAAAATTATTACATGATAACAGACATTTTGAAGTTTAACACTGTCTTTTTGGGCCTGTTTTTGAGAAACATATTGTTCATTAATTACCTTTTTAAGTTATCAACCTCTTGTGACTGAAAAGATGATCGTGATTCAGTTGCTGAACTTTAAGAATGATTATGATTATCTCAGAAATCAATGTGGTGTTCACCTTAAAAATGAAGTTATGAAGTGAAATGGAACTGATAGCTTAGAATTATGCATTGAAGATGTTTGAGCATTGATTTGAAATAAAAGTCTGTGACATGAATATTCTTTTGGCTGCTTTGTTTTGTGGGCTTACTCGTTAACTTTTATTTCTTTATCAGACAGGGTTTTAAAGTCAGGTAGTATCCAGATAACATCTTTTTTTGAAATAAAACAATTTTATGCTGAATCACCTCTTTATAGTTGGGTCATGATATACTCAAGAAAGTTTAATTTTTTTTCAGAAATTCTAAAGTTTTTTTGATACAGGTGAAAAGACTGCATAATGACTTTCCATTTGTAATAGTCCAATAGCTGTTCATTATTCAGGCATTAATTGTAAAATGTTAGAAAACCAAGTATTAAATCAGGAAAGGAAAATTGAAAATAGTAAAGAATTAGTTATTGTTTCTGACAGTAATGATTATTTTGTACTTAAACTCATGAGTATAGATAAGGAAAGTGCAGACGAGGTGAAGGTTCAAAAAAGGGACTGTAAGTGTGAATTGGGAGAAAAAACGTTTTATGTAAAAGTATGGCATAACCAAGGCAAATGGGCTATATTCTAGATGACTATTGTATTATTAAGAATTATCATCTTAGAGAAATATCATTATCTTATAGCAACATTAAGGTAATGTGTATTTTGCATTTTACAAATGAAAACTCTTTCCAACTTTTAAACTTTGGAAAGATGGGGACCTCAATTCCTAGATTTGTGATATGTTTGTGAATTGTCTCTGCTACCTTTATGAATTTTGGTATATTGTATTTGAGTCATAATTATGCCACCATGAAAAGATAAATAGTTTTTTGCTCTGAGACGAATGAAAAGAGTGAAATGTTCAGTTCTTGAAGTAATGGTTGTAGTTATCTGTTACGAATATTAAGGCCAGAGCATTAGGCGAAACATTAGGTAGAAGCATTAGGTAGGAGCATTAAGTAAAAGTAGTCAGTAGGAACGTTAGGTAGGAGCCTCTGCAAACACTGCGCTAGAGTTGCCTTCTGCCGGTGGCCTGTTAAGGATGAGGCACTAAAGGCTAAGAAGCAGTACTGGAGTTCTCTTGTTATGGAGACTGTATTGCCATGGCCATTCCACTGAGGGAGTTCCATTTGGAACAGGCATCAGAGATATAGATAGATAGATAAGAGATATCGGGAGAAATGGCTTTTTTAACACCTAAGAATTTAACATGGTTGCTGCTAGAAGCACCCCAGATGTGAGAGCAGTACATGATACTTTTAGGTGGTTTGGGCTTGTGGGAAGAATGCAAGACGTGAAGTTTACAAGGAGAATGCATGAAAATACGATTAAAGGTGTTGATGTGAGACATGAAAATACGATTAAAGGTGTTGATGTGAGACAAAGACCACCTGTGACATGGGGAAATAGAGTGGAAGAGTACAGGAGGATAAGAATGATGGAAGTATGCATGGAATGGTGTATGCAAGGGAGGCCTGTAAGGACAGGGATAGGGGAAGACTCTTTTGCTGTGGCTGCCCCCTTGATGGAGATTCCTGGAGGGAATGGGTGTCAGAGATATAGATAGATAAGCTGATATAGATGGATAAGCTGAACCAAGGCATAATTTCAGATGATAGGAAAAGTCTGGGTTTTCAGACAGGGGCAAAATAGGTGAGCAATGATTTGAGCTAGGTTAGAGGCACACTACCTTAGAACATAAGGAATTATGCCATCTGAACCATATACCTTGTCCACGTGGAGGTGGTAGAAAACTTGGATGATCCTATTTGAGTAGAATATAGAAGATGGCCTATATTCAGTGGGAGAAGATAGGGGTAGAGAAATATAAGCACAAAATAAAATATCAAAAATAGAGGCTCTTTCAGTTGGAGAATTAGCAATAGACTGATCAGGTCAGAAGAGAGGAAGAATGATTAAATCGCTAAAGTTTGTGGAAATGTTTTTGGTTAGAAGTCAAGTCAGCACACTTTATTGTTTTGAAGGTGTGCTTGACTTGCCTTTTATTGGTTTATCATGCCTAAATACTAATGTTTTGTAAACTACTTTTTATTTACTTTTCAGACACATACTGTTGGCATTATCAAATTTACATCCTCACAGCAAGTCAATATTTTTTTCTAAAAATGTTTTCCTATTTCAAGATGCTTTCACTCACAGCTGACGCCAAAACGAACTAATATCAAACTGGACAAGAAGAGCAAAGTCCTGTGGGATTAGTATGTAACATTCGTCAAAGGCTAGTGGATAACGAGTTCTGAAAAATGTATTTCCGTTCTTTTTACAAATACTTGCCTGAGCCTAAGTACCTTATTTTTAGATCAAGTACTAGAGCTTAGAATGTATTACATCATTTATACACAAGGAAATGTGATATTGTTATGATAACTCATTTAGCATTAAAAAGTAACAGACTAGTTACAGAGAAATGAACAGTTGTAAATAGGTAAGGGAGATTTGTATTTTCTTTTCCTACATTAATACTGTAATTCCCAACCTTATGCCATAGAGATCTCCATGGGGTTCCACAAAAGTTTTCAGTTATGGATTATCATGAAATGATTTTTTTTTTTTTTTTTTTTTTTTTTTTTTTTTTTTAAGATTACAGCAGAAATCTGAGTTTCTCTGTTTTATAAGAAAAATAAGATGTGTAGGAAAGAGGTAATTAGATGTTGAAGGAGAAAGAGTATATAAAACAAGTTTGGGAAAATGGCATTGATGGAGGATGAATTTATGAATGAACTGTAAATGATAATGATAGAGACATGGCTGTTGTTGGAGTAGAGAGAGGAAATTGTGTAGAGGAAGACAATACAAACAAGAAAGTGAGTAGAACAGCAGCATTTTTAAAGAATGTAAAAGCTGATAGTACAACTGGAATGGCGAGTGAGATGATGAGTAATGGAGGTGAAACTGTTTTAGAGTGGATTCAGAGAATTTTCATGGATGCCTGAGAAAATGATTATGTGCTTGAAGACTGGACAAAGGCAGTAATTGCTGTACTGATTAAAGGTAAAAGGATTATAAATGATTTTAAGATTTAGAGCAATACATCTTAGCAACATGGATGGGAAGGTGTATTGGTATTGTCAAATGATGATTAATTAGGTTTTGGTCATGAATGTAAACCTCTTGTCTGTAAAAAAAAAAAAAAAAAAGATGGTTTTGCATAAAGAAAAGGATTTGTTGATCAGATTGTACTTCGACAAGCAGTGGAGAGAGTTTTAGAGAAAAAAAGGATAAAGTGTATGCAGCACTCATGGATTTATGAAAGGCCTGTGAAACTGGGGATTGAAATATTCTCAGGGAAGTTCTGATCCCACATGGTGTCCATAAAAACCCTCTGAATGTTTTTAAAGGGCTACTCAATTGAAAGCATTGCATGTATGAATGAAAGTGTAGGTATGAGTAAGAGTTTTGAAATAAATGTGGGATTATGATTATTTTACATCACCATCGTTGTTTAATTTGTTAGTGGTTGTATGATGAAAAGTCTTTTTGTTATGATAGAAAGGTGATTTTGTTATGATAGAAAGGTGCAATGATGGCATTGTATTGCTAAATCATACTTAAACTTTATTAATAACCACAGTTTTATTTTGAGAATGGTTCTGTGCTGTTGCTTGAATAAGATGGGAAATTGGGTAGAACATTTGTTCACTTTAATGATATATGTAGGAAAAGGATGCTGAAAGTTAATGTGAATAGAAGTAAGATTAGTGTTTTAAGAATAAAATTTCTCAGTGGGGAAGAAATGGAAGCTGTGATGGGAATAGGCATTTAAGAATGATGTTCAGTGAAGGTGATAGTAGGAATCTACATTTAGTATTAGTGGAAGGGAGAAAAATTGGAGGTATGCTGAAAACTTAGGCAAATGGGAAGACTGTAGTGTGTTCAAGAAGCTTGCAGGAATGATTACTTACTCCAAAACTGTTGTATAAGTGGAGAAATTATTTGTATAGATTAGGATAGGTGAGTAATAAGAGCAATAGAGATGGATAATTTGCAAAGATTATTTAGAATTCAGAGGACAGATAAAGAGTAATGGTTTAAGAAGCACATATAAGTGTGAAGGAATCGGCACAAAAGATATATGGATGGATGTCAGTGAGAATGGTATTGTCATGTAGAAAGTATGGTTGGACAGTTGATGGTCAGGAAGATATACTGTATACCATAGTGATACAGTTGAAGGTACCAGTAAAAGGAGGACAGGTAGACCATATGAATTAGGGATAGAGGTAAGGAGAATATTGATTAAAACTTCATTTATTTTGGATGAGGATGCATAGAAATTATGTGGGATTGGATTCAGTGGAAGTATTTTGTGTATAGGGGTGATGTAATAGAAGACATTGGCATCCTTGAAAAATCAGTGTATTGTTCTGAGAGAAAAGGTAAGTCACACTTCCATAGGTGTGGAAGTCTCACTTTAGCATACTGGACATAGTTATGGGATGGTCATGAGTGATTTGAGAAGCTGTGTGTTCATGAATCACTCCATGGAATTAGGATTAGAGTGAATGACGAATGGGGATAGATGGATAGAGATTAAAAACTATTATGCAAACATATTGGTTTGTGATCATTCCCAGGCATGTAAGAATGTAATTTTGTGTTGTAGAAATGCCTCAAATGTTTTTTAGATTGTGACCAAGATGCCTGTGCGGGGAAATACTTTCAAGATATTTGTTGGAAACCTCAGTGACCGTGCAACTGGCTCAGACATCCGAGAACTCTTTGAAGCTCATGGTACGGTTGTTGAGGCAGATGTTGTGAAAAACTATGGCTTTGTTCACATGGAAAAGGAAGAGGAGGGTCAGGCAGCTATTGAAGCACTGAATGGTCACTCTCTTCACGGAAAGGTGAGAGATGTTCATATATACTGTATATATACAGTCATTTTAGGATTTTTTCATGATTGCTTTTTCCTGCATTTTTGAGGTGGCGCCAGGAATGGATGAAGAAAGGCTGCATTTACTCACATCCATTTTCCAGCTGTAATATGTAACTCACTGAAACCCACGCTCCCTATCCACAGCCAGGCCCCACAAACCTTTCGACAGTTCTCCTAGCTGCTCACATGCACTGTTTCAGTCCATTGACAGCATGCCTACCCGTGTATACCACATCATTCCAGTTCCTTCTATCTTTTGCTTGCCTTTTACCCTCCTGCAATGTTCAGGCCTCAAGCACTCAGAATCTTTTTCACTCCATCCTTTCATCTCCAATTTGGTCTCCCTTTTCTCTCTGTTCCCTCCACATATGATATTTATATCCTCTTTGTCAACTTTTCACTCATTCTCTCCATATCTCCAAACCATTTTAGCACACACTTTTCAGCTTTCTCAACCACATTTTTATTACCACAATTCTCTCTTACCCTTTTATTACTTACTCAAGCAAACCACCTCTTACCGCACATCGTTCTCAAACATTTCAACGCATCTACTCACCTCTGCACATCTTCATCTGTATCCCATACCTCGCATCCAGAGAACGTTGTTGGAATGACTGTATTTACAAATATTCCCATTTCTGCCCTCCCAGATAACAACCTTTTGTTCTACACATTCTTCAGTGCTCCCACGACCTTCGTCCCCTCACTTACCATACAGTTCACTTCCGCTTCCTTGGTACCATTTGCTGCCATGTCCACTCCCAGATATCGAAAACAGCTCATCTCCAGTTTCTCTCCATTCAAACTCACTTCCCCATCTGAGTTGTCCCTCTACCTTGCTAATCCAATTAACCTTGCTTTAATTCACATTTACTCTCAGCTTCCTCCATTTTCTCACTCTTCCAAACTCAGTCACCAACTTTTGCAATTTCTCACTTGAATCTGCTACCAGTGCTGTGTCATCAGCACACAACACCTGACTTACTTTCCAGGCCATCTCTCATCCCGTACATACTGCATAATTGCTCATCTCTCCAAGACTTATATGCTTTTACCTCTTTCATAACTCCAGCCATGAACAAATAAAACTGCCATGGTGAAATCACACACCTGTGCTGTAAACCATCCTTCATTTGGAACCATTCACTCTCCTCTCTTCATACTTGTACACATGCCTCACACCCTTGATAAAAACTTCTCACTTCCTCCAGCAGCTTTTTCCTCACCTTATATTCTTAAAACCTTCCATATGGCTTCTTTGTCATCCCTATCATATACTTTCTTCAGTTCCAGAAGTGCAACATGCCAGTCCATCTATTTCTTTAGTTATTTCTCACACACTTTCTCTAAAGTAAAAACCTGATTGATACATCCTCTACCGCTTCTAACACCACACTGCTCCTCCCCAGTCTGATGCCTTGTACATGCCTTCACCCTATCAATCAACAGACTTATGCCACTGTAGTTTGAACACTCACTTTTATCCCCTTTGCCTTTGTACAATGGCATTATACATGCATTTTGCCAACCCTCAAGCACTTCACCAAGATATATAAATACATTGAATACCCTTACCAACCAATCAACAACACAGTCACCCCTTTTCTTAATAAATTCAACAGCAGTACCATCCAGTCCTGCTGCCTTATTAGATTTCATCTTCTGCAAGGATTTCACCACCTCTTCTCTCTTCACCAAAGCACTCTCCCAGACTATCTCACTTCACTCACCACCCCAACCAAAACACTCTAGATCTGCCACTCTGTCATCAAACACATTCAACAATCCTTTAAAGTACTCCATCTCCTCCTCACTTCATCACTACCTGATATCATTTCCCCCCTTGCCCCTTTCACCAATGTTCCCATTTGCTCTCTTGTCATATGCACATTATTTACCTCCTTAGAAACATCTTTTTACTCTCCCTAAAGTTTAACAGTACTCTCTCACCCCAACTCTCATTTGCCCTCTTTTTCAACCCTTGCACCTTCCTCTAGACCTCCTGCCACTTTCTCTTATACATCTCCCTGTCATTTGCACTCCTTCCTTGTAAGTATCATCCAAACACCTCTCTTTTCTGTTTCACTAACAACTTTACATCTTCATCCCACCACTCACTACCCTTTCTAATTTGCCCACCTCCCACCTTTCTCATGCCACATGCATCTCTCGCACATGCCATCACTGCTTTCCTATTTACATCCCATTCCACACCCACTCCCCTCACTTCATTTGCTCTCACCTTTTGTCATTCTACACTCCATCTCTCCTGGTATTTCTTCGCACAAGTTTCCTTTCCAGGCTCACTTATTCTCACCACTCTCTTCTCCCCGACATTCTCTCTTCTTTTTTGAAAACCTCTACAAATCTTTACCTTTACCTCCACAAGGTAGTGATTAGACATCCCACCAGCATCCTTTCTCAGCACATTTACATCCAAGTCTCTGTGACATGCATATCAATTAATGTGTAATCTAATAATACCCGTTGACCATCTCTTCTACTCACATATGTATACTTGAGTATATCTCTCTTTTTGAACCAGGTATTCCCAATCACCAGTCTTTTTTCAGCACACAAATCCACAAGCTCTTCACCATT
>JAYMFT010205591.1:0-11599 GCA_038088735.1 Panulirus argus | reverse complement strand
GAGCTTTTTTGTGCAGCCAAGTAATTGCCTTTTTCTCCGACTCACACATTGAGGTATTGATGAGCTCCCAGCTCTCTCTCTCTCTCTCTCTCTCTCTCTCTCTCTCTCTCTCTCTCTCTTTCTCTCTCTTGGTACAGTGGTTGTCGTCGCTGGCTATAAATGAACTGGGCCAGCGTTCGTGTACCAAACAGAGTAGCCGACTCAAACCCAAATTAGCTGTTCATTGTCTGATACGGAGTTATTCGATAAACTAGTCTGGGGTAAACCATGGGGAGTTCTGTGGGGCCTGGATGTGGAGAGGGAGCTGTGGTTTCGGTGCATTACACACGACGGCTGGAGAATGGATGTGAGAGGATGTGGCCTTTCTTCGTACGTTTCCTGGCGCTACCTCGCTGACGCAGGGGGTGGCGATGCCGTTTCCTGTGGGGCGGGTTGGCACCGAGAATGGATGAGGGCGAGCAAGTATGAATATGTACATGTGTATATATATGTATATGCATGTGTATATGTATTTGTTGACATGTATATGTATGTGCACGTATATCTACGTGTATGTGCGTGTGTGTATATCTGTGTGTATAGGAGTGGATGGGTCTTTCTTAGTCAGTTCCCTGGCGCTACCTCGCTAACGCAGGAAACGGCGATCAAATACGATAATAAGGGATGATAATAATAACAATAATGATGATAATGATGATGGAAGAATGGTGTGCGGTGGAGAGCAAGGGAAGGGACTGGCGTTTTCCCCTAAGGAGATGTGGGAATGTGCGAAAGTGTATTGGGACGCGAGTTCCAGACTGATGTGGGTAAAAAGGAAACTGGATTGAGAGAAGTGGGTGACTGTTAAAGCTTATACACCTGGTAGCAGAAAGTGTGAGGAAGAGATGTTGGTATTTTGGGAGAAGTTGAGCACGTGCATCAACAATCTCAATGCCGGGGATTGAATATTAGCGATGAATTATTCGAAGGTGAGAGTTAGTAACGTGGCATAACTGAAGGCATAATTAGGTATGGGGGTCCAAAGGTGAATTAAAACGGTGAACACCTTGTGGGGTTGTATACTGGTAAAGGACTGGTTACTGGGCATACCTTATGTATGAGAAAGGTACACATACCTGTACAGATATACGTAGGGGAGTGGGTTTAGTGGTGACGGTCATTATTGGCCTGAGGTACTAAATGACAAGCGAGCAGAGAGGCAGCTCTTGCATTTACGCCTGCTGAAGACGACAGCTGCAGGGATGTCCGATCGCTTCTTCGTGCAGGTAACGGTGAAGGTCACTTGAGGCTATAGGAAAAGAGCAGAAAACATGGGTGAGAAAAGGGTGGTGAAAGTGAGTGAGAGTGGAAAAAAGTCTTGGGATAACATAGATAGATAGATAGACGATGTACGTGTGTGTGTGTGTGTGTGTGTGTGACAGTCTGTCCGTCCTGTGAGCCTGTACATGTGCCTATTCCGAAAGGATGCCCGTCTAAGAAAAAAATATTAAGTCTTTTAATTCAACCCGCGGGGGTGACATATAGGGCTAAAGTCTGAAGAAAACAATTTTCAAAGATTTATCTTAGAAAGAAAAAAAAAATGTCAGTCCAAGAGGCTTATCTTCAAAAGGAATTTAACTGCCTAAGATTTATCTTTGAAATTAACTTTAGCTACTTCTAAAGACTTCATTTCAGAATAAACTTCAAATCCAGTTTTCTTTTTCGAATTACCACTTTTTACACTAGGCTAGGTTAGGTTATATTGAATTAGGTTTGTGCCCTATCTTATCCTAACCTAATCCAAGGTAACCAAGCACAGAAAAAACTTGGTAGGGAAATTTTTCAGATGACCCGGTTTTTCTTCAGAATAAACTTTATTTTCCGAGGTTTATTGTACCCTCCGGAGGTAGTTAGAACAGGTGTGACGGTGGTAAGAGGAAGGGAACGCCCTTACCTGTGTTGGGAGAGATGATTGATATAATATGTTGGTCAAGCAAGCGATAATATTATCATGATGTATGTCGGTAAGAACGACTGAGTGTGCTGGTGAGACCTGATGAGCATTCCAGTAAAGAGGAAGATGAGAGTTTTGACGAAGTCTTAAAAAGAAGTAGAAGTTGCTTGAAAACAGATCTTTGTTCATTTTATACTTACGTCTACACATAGAACGAAGAGGATGATGGCATCAAAGAGGTGTTGCCTAATTAGAATAGCCCATCTACGTAGGGAGGAAAGAAGTGAGGGTAGAAGCTCGAACGCGTGACCTTGTAAGCTCTTTGAAGTTGAGAAGTACCCTCCAGCCACGGTGGGAGGAAGATCTAAGTATTTCCATAGTTCCAGGAAAATGGGGTAATGAACCACTCGGCATAATTCAGTGCACTTAGCGAAAGAAGTGTTAAAGTGGCAGTGAATATGAGTCTTAAGAGAGCGTGTCCGTTCTCAGGCGACAAGGATGCAATACACTTTCCATACGTATGCCGCTTTCTTGTTAAATGATCGATTTACGTGTTCTGCAGGAACTGAGATTTCCATCAGTTTTGATTTTCGAATAAACGGACACACGAAAAAGATAAGTTCTCGTTGGAAAGACTGACGAAAGGTCGTGCGGAAGTCACTCGAGTAGAGCAATTTTCGGGTTTCTGTTTTGTTCCAACAACGTTCCAAGGGCAATAGTCCAGACTATGCGTCTGCATCTTCTAAAACGTATGTTAGCTCCTCACTATTTACGAAGTTTTCTTAACTATTCCGTCTTGTTGATAAACTGATTAGGTTTTATCATTTTTTTGCTACTTTTGAATAATACCCACGAGTAAAATAAACGTCTAATTCTTTCGCAACTTATGTTAGTTTCTCACCGTCGTTTGTGCTTTCAGTATAGTTTATAATATTTTACAAAGTTTCATGATGTGAACCGTTACCGTGAGGCGATATTAATACTGACAGCATTATGGAAAGGTGACAAAAATGTACTTACGTCCTCATGCGTGGCCTGAAGTTGACACCTTCATGATTCTCATACTATATGCGCGGGAATATAGCTACTTTGTGTCCGTGTTCCTCTTACAGTCTGATTTGTTTCCAAGTAATCGCTGATCGTGAGCGTTGCCCCGGGAATTTTAACATCTCATAAACTTTTCGAAAAAGCCCACGACGCAAGAGCTGGTGAAAGCAGTAACCACAACCAATAAATATCTACCAAAAGGCACTCATAACTTTTTTCTGCAAGTGTGTGTATTTGGTAGACAAGTACTTTCATAGATAGTATGAGTAACTGATGAAAGAAATGAATCGTTTGATGAAACTATGAATGCTGACAACACACAAATGTTCAAAAAGATGTATGATTGAAGATGAGGTTTAAGAGATGAGGCCCCACGATATTAGAACTCTCCATATATCATACAGATAAGTAACTACAGTGAATCTCCTTTTAGCATTGGCTTGAGGGGCGAACCACCAATTTAAGACCAGGTTCGGGTTCGAATTCCGGATAGTGCAGCAGGGTCACATCCAACTCAGCTGCTCATCCTCCCATTCGGGACTGCTTGATGTATGGGCACCATGTGTTAGTTAAAGTGTATGCGTGAGTCTGTATGAAAGGTTAAGACATGGTATATTTACAGGGTTAAGAGTCCGGGCAACACGAGCGTAAAACGCTTCCCGTAACGCTCTCTCTCTCTCTCTCTCTCTCTCTCTCTCTCTCTCTCTCTTTCTCTCTCTCTCACACACACACCGCACACACACACACACACACAATGGAGTAGGAACATGGGTACCTTTAGCTACAAATACTGAGGGAAGGTTGAATACAGAGGGAAATATATAGTATTTTACAAGATTCTTAAAAGCAAAAGAAATTTTGGATGTATTGTGGAGAAGATCTAGGCAACAATTGAAAAGTACAAGAGAACGAGGAATGAGTATCGCATGATAAAAAAAAAATGTAGGAAAAAAAAAGTCTTTGAAAAGCATCTTGTGGAAAAGGTAGGAAATAATGCAAAACTTTTTCATGAATGCACCAAGAGGAAACTATCAAATAAGAGAAGCTAATTAGGGTAAAGGGGATCAGAGGGAAGGGTTATTGAGGATGATGCAAAGACGTGCGAGGAGATGGATGCCAAGTGGACGACACTATATCCACAGTAGCAGCTAGATAGAACCGGTTGAAAGTCTCGAGAATAGGCATATACACACCTGTACGTGGTTCATGGTCTTGATGAAGGTTCTCCATAATGTGTCTTTTGGGGAAAGTGCAGATACGCTTGACAGGCCAATTGAAATGTTCAAGAAGCCGCTGGAACAAGGTATATTGCCGAGGGACGGGAAAAGAGCATAGTACAGGTCAGGAAGAAAGGAGACTGGAAAGCTGGGCTGACGAGTGACGAGCGTGGTCTGAAAAATATTGGTAAAGATAGTCAGAGAACAAATGGTTTTGACTACTTGTAAAGTAGAAACTATCTAAGCAAGAAATAGCACGGATTCAGAGAAAAGTCATGCATAACAAACCTCTTAGACTTTTAACAGACAGCGAACTCCGTTTTAGACAAATACAATAGATGGATGGATTGCGTGTAACTGGACTGCCAGAAAGCGTTTGACACTGTACCACATAGGAGGCTGGCGACGAACCTGGATCTTCAGGAGGGAATAGGTAAAGACACCTATAGATGGAAAATGAAACAAAGGACTCATGTCAGAGGAGTCTTCCTTAAATGGGCTGGAATGGAGACACTAGTGGCGTACCGCAGGGCTCAGGCCTGGGTCCACCGCTGTTCTTGATCAAAATGAATGATTTGCCATAGGGACTAGATTTCAATTTAAATATGATTTCGGATAATGTCAAGATCATGAGGGAAGTGTAGAGTGATGAGGACTTCATCACCATACAAAGAGACGTAGACGTACTCTAATGCTTGTCTACTTCATGTTTGATGAAACTCAAACCAAGTAAATGGATAGCAATGAGAACGGGACGCAATGAAAGATGGCCTTGATACTAATGATATCTACAAAGAAAGAAGCCACAAGAACGTATTAGTGAGAAGGACTTGGGAATCGACATTTTTCCTAACCTGTCGCCATAATTTTTACTTAAAGAGAATCGTAAAGGAGAAGTGCTGTCTGCTGGCAAAAACTAGAATAGCGTTAAGGAACATACAAGGAAATACTCAGTGGACTGTTCATGTCATATATTAAGCCAGAACTTTAATATACTTCTCAAGTTTGGTCACCGCACTTAAAGAAATACAAAGAAATAATAGAGAAGGTCCAGAGAAGCGCAACATAATCAAAGTAGCTGATTTAGTCAGAAGTCAGAGGCCATAAACCTGACCACCGAGGAAGAAAGAAGAGCAAGGCTTGATTTGATCACAGTCTTTAAGATTTGAACGGGTTCTTTAATGTAGACATTGAACAGTTCTTCGAAAGATGCACAGATAGAACAACCAAATGCCAGATCATTAAGTTAAAGCGTAGAGAAAGTTCAAAAGATGGGGCCCTACGGGAGTAGGAGTCCATCCCCGACACCGTACAAGCAGGTAATTACATATACACATAGCAGGAAAAAGTAGACAAGATAAACAAAGCAGTATTAAAATCCTGCCACCATCCGGTTCAAAACCAACCGTAATTACATCTCACCCAAAACACAAATTTTGGTCCAGGTTACCATCTGACACTTCTACCGCATGTATGTACGTAGAAGGTAAATAAAACTGCCCCATTCCTCGAGGAGGAGTCCGGTATTTTCACAGTCTCTCCACCAACCCATTCCCCCTTTTCGTCCTCCTTACAAAACACACCAAAATGTCTTCCAGGTGTATAACAACTCCCCGTCAGCATCATACAGGAGGACTATCATCAAGCAGTAATGCTGATAAAGAAAACACCATTGAAGATAAAGAACGTGAATTAAGATTCCCCCCTACGCCAGTTGCCACCAGATTGATAGGCTTCTGAAACGGCCTTTGAGTTACGCTGCCTCCAACGTTATGCTCCTGCGGCAGTCTTTGAGATATGTTGCCTCCAAATTTATGTGTCTCCAGCAGTCTTTGAGTTACGTTAAAAAATCCGTGAGCACAAACAGACGAAAGGTCAGCAGGTCCCGTCTTTATCAAATATTAATAAGATTGGCGGTTCTCCAGACCGGAAAGAAAAGTCGTTTTAGATGTGGCCTACGCCAACATGTGGCTCACATTTTTTACAGATGTGTTAAAGAGTTTAGAAGTAAGTTTGGACAGATACACAGATGAAGGGATGATTAGTATAAAAAAAAAATATTTTGAAGATTATGTTACTTTTTCGTTACACAAAACAGAAAATAGTAAAGGCAAAGTGGGAAGGAAATGATGAGCGAGTAGTCCTTGTTTAGAAGGTATCAAAAGTCAAGAACGTCGAGTACGAGATGATCCAGAAAGTACTTCATCCTGCGATACTCTGAGATCATTTCCTATATATTGGTCAGTTGGCGAGAGACGTGACCGGAGCAGCGTTGGCTTGGGGAAGGAGGAGGGGAAATGTTCGCTGTGGAAATTATAAAAGAAAAGAATTTCTGGCCAGAGTCCCTTCACCATTTCACTGTGTTTGCCTCCAGCCTTGTCGTCTCTGGTCCTCACAGGACTGACTGATGGCTCGCCGAGGACAGAAAGAAAAATTATTTACCCACTCGGCCTAGGAACCAAATAATTAACTTGAACATGTTTACGTAATTATCTTTCTGACATGTGAAGTTAATTAGATTATGAAATGCCTAATGCAGAGTCTCATCCCCTACTAGAGGTAGTTATGTTCATTCTCAAAGATGGGGAGGTACGTATGTTCACAGTAAGCATTGGTCTTGATACAAGATTTGATTTACAAGGGAATACAAAAGAACTCAAGCAGTCACAGACCATTAGTTCTCGTCGGGGCTTTTTACAACAGTGGGAAAGATCAGAAAGTCAAAAATTATTGTTGGGAGAGGAGTCAAGCAGTCAAGCGTATAGATAATTTAAAGGAGAAATACCAGTAAACTTTACATGTAATTAAGGAGGCGCAAATGATATCAGTCGCGGATTTGAGGCAATGTTTATCAAAGATGTTCTCAAACGTGCTGCTTTCAGCTACTCAAAATGATATGTAATTTTATTTGAAAGGCACTTCGCCTCATTCAAAGTAAAACGTTTGCCTACTAATTTGCATCCATTACTGCCGGTGAGATCATACGAATCCAGCATAAGTTAAGTAGCTGCTTGCATCGGGAGATGGGCAAAGCCTTTGATAATTCTGAATACCTGCAAGAAATCACCCCTTAACCTTCTCTCATGTAAGTTCAAGTTACTGAGTTGGTTCTCATGTGATTTGCTTCTTATTCCGGGAATCATTCTGATCGCTTGCTGCTGTGCCCTTTCCGTTCTGTCCATTTCTTTTTCTTGAAGTTGGATGACCAAAAGTGAACGCACAGTATTTAAGGCGAGGACGCACCAGTGAGCTGTACAGAGTGAGGATTATTGTCTTACCCTTTCCTTAAACCCTTGTACTATTTACTGTTATACGCTCCACGCTGACGTTAGCTCAGACTTATAAAGTGCCTGGCTTTTCTTCGTAGAATTACATTATTCATTCCATCATGATAATTATTGTTTACTTTGGGTTTCTAATGTGCTGCTTTCTTAGAAAAAAGAATCAGTTTTATATTTCATTGTTCCACTACTTTGGAAAATGGCTGTATGCTAAGCCTTGGCGCTTAAGTAGCCTCTGCTTGTTTTAAAAGTTTTACTGAAGCATTTTCCAAGCGACGTCCATATCGTCTGCATTGACGGAATAATTCCAGATCTTGCTACCAAGAGCAATACGAAGACCTTGAAAATATGCAGGACTAAAATCTGGTATTTTTCTTTCATGTTAGCCAGCATCACAAGAGGTGCTGAAAATTAGCTCAAAAGTGATTTTTCGGTGATCACTTCTCCACAACTTTTCTTAAATTCCATCACTAACGAGAGAGATACCTCATTTGTAGCTGGAACCGCCTGCAATGTTTTCTTGTCGCGGGTAGGATTCTCAACGAACTGTACTAGGGCACTATGAGGCAAGGTAGAGACCGCACCCTGAGCAACTGGAAGGCATCTCCCACTACAATTCAATCGTGTTCGTTACATATTTCTGCTAACTGGTCGTATATAGTCTTTCGTCTAACTCCAGTGTCTGTGTAGGGGAACCCATAAACTAATCGTACCGTTATCTATTACGATACTGTTCTTTATTTCATGAAAATATGATGCATATTATGACCAGCTACAACATTTTTCAAGACAGGGTTACGATGAGGTTTAACTGAGGGCAAGACACAGATCGTCTGCTGCATTTCCCAGATCAGAGTTGGAAAGAAAGAATGCATTTTTGGAGCTGCGTAATCGGCAAGGAAATTTCCGTCTTCAATATCTAACAAAGGTTCAGAAGCACCAATTCTATAATGATCCTCTTCATAGTGCACTAGCTCGGAGAATTTGTTTCGTAAAATGCATTCATCAACGGAAAATGTTCTGGTGAAATTCAGAGAGACCTGAAAAAGTAGTACGTTTAATTGTACTGGATTGCAGTTACATTAATTTGATTACAGTTGCAACAATATGCATGTATAACTGACGTGCAAGAAAATGATTGATTACAGCCTTGATCGCCAGAGTGCCCTTGGTTTCTGTGTTTGTGACACGACAATAAGAACGCACACAAGTTTTAAAGATATGCAATATGGTAGACTTTAATGTTTAACAGCTCAACGAATATTGTATGAAAACTCCAAAATTAATGTGGTTCATAGCTAACAAAATTCAACTCAGTCAAATGCAAATTAATGAGGGTGGGGTACTTGGGGGGGGGAAGCAAAAGGCTCCGATGAGGTTATCACCTAGCGGGAAATAAGCTGCAGGAATCTGTGTGTGAGAGGGACTTGGGAGACGACATTGTACCAGCCAGCACTTTGTCAGCCAGAGCCCCATCTTAGGAGAATGTAAAGGAGACACTCCGTCCGCTGACAAATAGTAGAATCGCATTTCAGCTCATGAATAAAGAAATATTCATAAAATCGCTCGCGTCAGATAGTAGAACAGAGCTAGAATATGATTCTCAAGTTTGGTCACCGCACTTAAAGAAGCACGGACACCAAATAGTGGAGATCTAGAGGAAGGCTCAAAGATGGTACCAGAGTTTAGAAAGCTGAAGTACAGCCACTTTATCTCACCTTCAATTTTTAAACCAGTTTGATGATATCAACACTGGACAGTTTTCGAAAGACGCAGTTGTGGCATTGAGAGTATTGGATGACTGGAAGAAGTGCGGACGCCATACCAAAGTATAAGAAGTAATATAAGAGTTGGGAAAGTTTAAGAGACCTGGGGCCTCAGGTGTGTAGAACTCTCCCTCTCTATACCTCCCTAAAAAGTTATTATTTAGAGGTAATTACTTTGGGAGAATTACATTTTATGGTAGAGCCTCGAACACTGGAAGAGCCACACTCACTGGGGGATTCACACTCACAAGGGGAGGGTACGCTTACTGGAGGAACCTTTCTCAAAGGGAAGATCACTCTCACTGGAAGAGCCACACTCACTGGAAGAAACGCACTCACTGGAACACCTTGTTACTCTTAGAGAGCCCAAGACACTGGGAGAGCATAGGAGGAACCATACTTACTGGGAGAGTCACACTCACTAAGACACTCTCACCCACTAGGAAGACCACTCTCGTTGGGAGAACCACACTCACTGTGAGACGCACTCTCACAGTGAGTACAGGGGACCTGATGGTCTATAACGAAGTAATATGTAGAAAGAGTTTCTGATGTGATGAAGAAAGAGGAGAGCAAAGGAGAAGGCACCTTCCCACCCACCTCTCCCTCCGGCTCAACAGCCGGTACGAAAAAAAGATACGAGGAAAAAGTACCATGCAGTATAAAGGCAAGATACTGGAGTGGAGACATCAAGGGAAAATGTGGACTGGAAAAAAGTACTCTATCCGTCTGAGGACATCTGCTCTGAGGCTGGATTCTGAAAAAAAAAACAAAGATAACCACACTCAATGGGAGAGCCACTCTCACTGGGAGAGCCCCGGAACTCTCCCACACGTGATGCTCTCTGTCCCAACCCACTCTCACTGGCGGAACCCCGGAACTCTCCCACACGTGATGCTTTCTATCCCAGCCTAACCTCTATTACCATCTCTCATCCATTCTATCGCCTCACACCAGTTCCCTCATCTACGCCAAACATAACCTCTCTCTCTCTCTCTCTCTCTCTCTCTCTCTCTCTCTCTCTCTCTCTCTCACTCTTTTTATCTTCCTCCTATCCACAAGTCTTCATCGTAGGATACCCGGCTCTCTCCCCTTAAGGGGATTATGACTCGTGTGGGTGGTGGAGCTTCCAGCGGGGGCGCTTGACCGGGTGCGGGTCGAGGATCGTGGTCTGGAGTGTGGTCTGCCGTGGGTGGGGTGAGCGGGTCCGAACCCTGGGGAGAGGAAGACGCAAACCCACCCCTTACCCCGGGAGGGGACACGAACCCACCTCGGGAGGGGAAACGATCCTACTCCAGGAGGGGACACGAAACCACCTCAGGAGGGGAGAGTACGAACCCGCCTTAGAAAAGAGGAACGTGAACCCACCCCAGAAGGAACGCAAGTCCGCCCCAGGAAGGGACAGAAACGCACCGCAGGAGGGGACAAGAACCCACCCCAGACAGGGACATAAACACGCTCCAGGAAGGGACGTGAACGTACTTTAAGACTTCCCTCACTTACATATATCATTTTTTGTCAACTTCTGGGTAATTCTGCTCAAAATATAAACGTTATTGTGGACCAGACTTAATATTCTAATACCCTTTCTTAATTTTTCTTCATTTTCTTTTTCTTATGAATCTCTCCACTGTTTAAGATCGCCTTAAACGTCATCCGTGTCTTAAAATTCATTTTTGTAACTGAATACAGCTCGCTAACGTAATCCTTCTCCAGGTTTTGCAAGGATCACAGATACATAGAATGAGTCTTAGCAAGGGACGAGGAGATCGTACTGTACTGCCTAGGACTGAGTGTCACCATTTGGCCTCAGTATCGATCTGTAGTATTAACCTACTTTACTCCAACAGCTCCAGGCATCGATACGTGTTTTAGAGATGGGTAAATGAATACATCAGATTATGGACCGATTGCCTGTTGTCAATACGACTGATGATTAGTGTAGAAAATACGTATTTCTATAACGCTAGCGTCTTGGAGAAAAAGATTCTTTGCTTTTCGTAATTTTTTCACCAGCCGTGGTGAAATCTGGAGACTGGCTCCCTAGCGATACCCGATACATGAGCTTTCTGTGTCCAGACCTTGGTGATCTACCGGCACGATATGACGTTAAGCTTACCATTGATGGGTGGAACTTAATGTCTCAGTGAGCACTGGGTTTATGACTGGTACTAACGCGTCCGGACTGCCCAGTTATGGGAAAGCGGTGTGGCGGAGCTCCCAGGACCATACTGGATATCACTTGGTGTGTCTCAAGTGAGGTGGAGAGCGGAGTCCCCCTGATGAACCAGATACAACACACTGGTCTGAGAAGTCGCTCTTTCAAGGGGAGATATATAGAGGGTGGATATATAT
>JAYMFT010205580.1:0-11599 GCA_038088735.1 Panulirus argus | reverse complement strand
TTTTTTTTTTTTTTTTTTTTTTTTTTTTTTTTTTTTTTTTTTTTTTTTTTTTTTTTTACAGGCAAAAGTTTGAAAAATTCCCAACTTTTGTGCAACATTCACGCCTCTACTAGATGACAGAACCAGTGAATCTGGAAAAGCGTTATGTTTAGAGTCTTCTCAAGTCATTTTTATGAATAAGGCCAGTGACCCAGTAGCCTCTTCTAAGAGTGTCCTTCAGCCACCCCTGTCTCTGGGTTTTGGTATTAATTTAACAGGTCTTGCTTGGAATAAACTTCTCCAATCTTTCTTTCTAAGGAGATCAGTTGTTTCTCCACCACAGCTTGAGCAGAAGTCTTCACAAATCTTAGACTTTTTACAGTATTGGTGTTACTGGCAATTTAGTTCCTCAACATCCTCCCATAATATATCATTTTACTTGTTGTCTTGGGTTCTGGGAGGAGAGTTAGTGAGTTACATACTATGCCCAGACACAAGAAATCTTTTTGATGACAATCTGTTATTGGGCTAAAATGAATTAAAACCCAAGGTTTTTAACTAGGAATATAACCTTTGAATATAGAAATTGCACTTTTGTCATGTACTCATGGGACACTTCAATAAGAGGATATTCCTTAAGCCTAGTAAACCTCTTGTAGACCATTTGAACTGTACAAGTGATTATCAAGGGTACCATGTATTTGTTCATCCAGAAACCTTGAAACCCGTTTTGGGTAGGATTAATCCTTCTCTGTACTGATTACGAGACGTTGTTTTACTGGAGTACCTGGCTTTTCACTAGAGCACATACTGTGAGGAAGGTGGTTTCTGCCGTGGCCTTCCTTAGAGGCCTTCCATGAAGAAAATCAAGAAAAGGATCTTTAGTACTCTTCTACCACTTTTGTCAGAACCTTAGTTTAGACATGGTGGATGTACCTTGTCTGTCTCTTAGTATACTAACTTTGGAAAAGTCAGTTTCTAGTGCTCTTATCACTATTGAAGCTTTACTTTTATAAACTGAGCTTAGTATTTCTTTATAGAAGTTCTTTGAACCCTCCTCCATCATATTGTTATGCTCTCGATTCTCACAGAATAGACCACAGAGAAGAATTTTAGGTATTGAAAGCTGACAACCTCTCTTCAAGGCAGTTTCCCATTAACATTTTTTCTTGTTTTTCTTAACTTCCCCACCACCCCCCTTTTTTATTTTTACTACCAATGTTGACCACTTTTGGGTTGCTCTCATTGTCCACAAAATATGTGAGCTGCTAGAGGCTGGGACCAAGTTGGTCAGTGACATTATCCCTGTGGCAGTTTTGATTGGCCAAGGCCATACCCAAAATATAAGTGGGCTCCCAGTGCCATGGCTGAGTTGTTAGAATAGGGTGAGAAAGGCCATTGATTCTTCACCAGAAATACTGAAGGTTCTAACACTGATTATCCTGAGATATCCAGTAAAATGACTCTCATGCTAGTAGCACACTGCCTTGGAGAGGAGAGATTTTTCAACATTCAAAACCTACTTTTTCTTTTGAGCAGTTTTTCAATTTCTACAAGGAACTCATTCACCCCACTGTAGAGTTCTGGCAGTTCTGCCACCTATCTCTTAACCGCAGTGGAATCAAAGGCCTTCTTCATTATTAACTCTGCTTTTATCACCTCAATTCAACCATCCCTTTCCAGTTTTTATTTTCCTTTTTTTTGTGGTGTACTGTTATTATTTCAGCCATTGCTCTCATGAGGTGCTGCCATGTGTCCCTGCTTCTGGTTGCTGCTTCCTCTGATCTCATTTTAGAGAAAAGCCATGCAAAGATATATGGTTATGGTACATCTCTCTTCTTTTATATACAAACTGAAAGTTTCTTTTTTTTGGCTTTTCATAACCTTTCTACCTTTAAGAAACAGATCAGCTCACACCAAAGGAGTTCGTACTAGCCTCTTGTGTTTTTTTATTACTCATCACCTTACCATTCGTTTGAGATGCTCTTGCCCATATCATGTTGGCTACTTTCAAAAATTAAGAGAAAAAGTGTTTCATCGTTTAAAAGTGCCATAAAACATAGTCATGAGGAATAATGGAGATTTATAGATAGCAGATCAATTCAAGGCTTCAAAATACTATTCATTAAACGTTTTAATGCTGCATGGAAATAAGTGTGCTAGTAAAAGTCTCCTAAACTTGATAGATCCTATGTGCTGTGCATCTGAAAAAAACTTAAATCATCAATCTTTTCATAGAATAGTTGTATAAAATGGGAATAGGCATTATGGGAAGAAACGCCATGAACTGAGTTGTATTCATTATTACTGCTTGATATCTTTTCACTCAGTTCAGTTCCCAGTTAATTATATCCTAGACACTTTTTGTATTTGTTTGTTTTTGGTACATAGTTTAACACTAAAGTTTTCTCCGTTACTTGCCGATAATCAAACATATCTTTCAAGATATTTCATTAAGGAATGCTTCATTTATGCTTTTGCTAAGAGGGACTTCATCTTTGTAAAATATAGATGTTCACAAATTCATTTTCTCTGGACTGGAGAGATTATATCTGTGTGCAGAAATTTAACTCATGGTTTGATTATGCAGTTATTTTCAACCACTTGTCAAGTTGAGAATTAAGTTCCAAAAGAGGTAAATAGTGTTAAAAAAATTATTCTTAAGACACTTGGATGAAAGCTTTTTAAGGTAACATTACTCTGTGGCACTTATGACATAATGGTCATTTACAAGGAGAAGAGACAGACCGCTGAAGATTTGGAAAGATACAGTGAGTGATTTGTATAAGGAGAGAGGTATTTTAGATTAGGATTCTAGAGGAATTATTTTTTTTATCGTGTGCAGAGGAATTATTTTGTGAGTGGATGGAGATTTTAATGTGGAAGACCATTTGTATTTCAGCACACTTTAAAGTGTTTATGAGTGAAGTGAGAAGTCTTGTTTTCTTCCTTATGCTGAACTGAATTACTGTTTGATGTAGACTCCTGATTCCATTTTGACTTTTTTTTTTTTTTTTTCCCAAAAATGGTGCACACGTGCATATGATTATATTGCTTTTTTCTTTTTTAAATTGACTGACATGGCATAGCGATATATACCTCAGTAAAGACCTCAGCACTCTGCAGGTGTTTGTAATGTCACTGATTGTATGTCTGATTCCTGTCTTCATTTGCTTGTTATCCTAGCTTTCATTCTACTGTCATCCCTCTTTGCTCTTATGAGTTCTGTCTGTACAAATGTATTCCTTTCCTATATCATTTTCTAGAGAATTTAAGCTTTTTCCTTCCATACTTCCAGTCTGTTTTATATATTTGTTTGTCATGTCAATGTCCAGATATTTGGTTGCCTACAATGATAACTATTGTTTTTGCAGAATCTGTATTTTGGCCTTGCAAAAACAGTTAGCTAGAACTATACCCACTGAATCAGATGTTAAAGCTCACAAGAATATATTAATGTCTTATACTCATTTAATGGTCTTGCTAAAGTAAGCTGAAATCATGTTGCTGTGGGGGTTCTCACCTGTCTTCTCTTGGTTTCAGACCCCAAAGGAATTTGTGGCCAGAGATAGGAGAGGGAGTCAGTGAGGGACATGAGGCTCAAACTCAGGGTGGCCCTGACTCCTACAAGGTGAGGAACCCCCACAGTAATGACAAAGACCAGAGCAGTTACCAGACAACACATGATCAAATCACTTCTCAGCTGAATGAACAAAACAGGCCATTTTTTAATGATCATATCTTGGGAGCCACTGATGTGAAAGTAAGTGAGCTGCAGTTTGAAAACAGTCAATCTGATTCCCAGTTACAAACACCAAGAGCAGACTATCAATGCTGTTTTGTAGATAATCAGGGAGATAGTATTCTGGAATATGTTATTCAGAAAAATTGTGATAAAGAAAATGAGGAAAAGGATAATGATTTAAAACAATGTATATTTCATGAAAAAAGTAATGCTGACATGCTTATTGATAAAGAAAACCCATTGCAATTTGATACAGGTAAGGATGGTGGCATAAACATACCTGACAATAAACAAAAACAGAAACAGACTCTCAGATATGATTCTAATAAGATGAACATTAATGATAACACACTTGAATGTGGACAAATCCAGCAAGTGGACAAACAAGATGGTCAGTTGCATAACGATGAAAACTTTAGTACTGAGGCACAGGGACAAGAATTGTGTCGTACTAATGAAGCAAAGGAAGTTAAGATAATGGATGAAGGAGACTCTGGGAGGGAGGTGAAAGATCAAAAGCAAATTCATACAGCCAAAGAGGTGAATATGTGTTTCATGGTAATAAAACAACAAAATAGTCATTGTGACAAGCCTCTCCAGGTTCAGCTGGGTAACCCAGATCCACAGATTGATGACCACTTGAGATGTAAAAAATACATGGAAGAAAAATTCCCCAGTAGTGAACATGTATTAAGACAACCTAAAACAAACACAGAAGTACTAAGACATTTCCATAGTATTTCAGAACAGAACTATCATCAGTCACAGAAGCAGCATGGTTTCTTGCATGAGCAACAAGGTAGTGCCACACTAGAGCAGCAGCATAGTATCTCACAGGAACATTCACGGAGTGAGACACAAAAACTTTTCTTCACCAATACTGCTATACAGCCTGAAAAATGTCAAGGAGAACAGTTTGGTACAATGTATGTGGCAAATGTTGAAATTAATATGCTTACAGAGTCTGATAATTCAAAGTGTATTGAAAAAGATCTGCATAATGTGCAGCTAACCCATTGCTCTCCAGCTGGCATTGGTCGTAATGAACATCTGCCAGATGCAACAAGTAGTGTACTTAGTGATGAAACTTCCCATCTTGTAGATGAAGTCCACAATGAATTGATGATTGAAAGTTCATCAACAACTGCAAGCCTAATTCCAAGACAAATTACAGGTATTAAAGATTTAGGCAGAATCCCAACAGATCAAATAACTTATTCTCCAAATGAAAATACCTGTGCATTCTCCAAGAAGTCTTCACACAACGATTATACATTAGTGAATGCCTCTTCAGTGTCAGTAACATCCTTAAAGGAAGCTAACAGTACAAATGCAGATGGGGATACCACTGACTTTGAAGGGTTTGAAGCTGAAAAAAATGAGAATATTTATGCACTTGCAAAGATTCTGGTAGATATCAATAATAAAAAAAGATTAGATACTGAAAAAAGTACTATGAAAAAAACTCGACAAAAGAAAACTAAAAGTCCTGTGGGAAAATTTGGAAGAAACAAAAGAATAAAAGTTAAAAAGGGAAAAGTTGGAGGACAAAACACAAGCATTCCAATAGTAAAGTCTGAAAGAAAGAAAACTAAAGGTGCAAAGAGAAAACTTGGAAGAAAGAACAGTAATTGTACAGTGAATGATGATACAGTTGTTGAGAGTAACCCATCCTTTATAGAAAGGAAAGATGATGCAAAATTAGTTGAGAACATCAGGAATACACATAGTACCTTCAAAATAGGGCATGCAAAGGTAAAAAGAAACTTTAAATGTCAGTTGGACTCTAAGAACCTACCTGACAGGTATACAAAGAAGAACACCTCAAATAGTAGACAGACGAACATAAAAACAAGAAGTTCCATAAAAGTCACGACAGATAGCAAACAATTAGGAAGTTCAAGACATCCAGCAAGAAAAAGAAAATCGTTAGAAATGGACAGTGTTTTAAAGAGAGAGAACAAAATTATAAGAAAGGAACTGTCACCTCATGAACTTGATATAACTAGGGAAAAGAAGCAGAAAAAACAAGTTAAAGTAAGAAAACCAGGAATGCATCCAAAGAAGAAAGTAGCAAGTAGAAGAGGCAAAAATAAAAATCGAAATATGGATAAGCATAGAGGTAGCACAAAGGAAAAGGAGGAAAGCCATTCAAAAGATGAACATTTCGGATTGTCAGATAGAATGGAGATGGAGGATGACCTTCCTGACCTTACAGTAGCACCACTGACTAAAGGTAAGTTTGGAGATTGTTAAGTATTTTATAAGGAGAGCTGAAAATCACAAGCTATGGATGGGATGAGTGAGAAGAGTAAAGCATGCTGGCAAAAGATTTAGAATTGGATGTTTAAACTATAGCTAAATAGCAAAGAGGATGCATAATAAATAGTTGGTGTTAGCAGTGATTCTTTGACATAAAGAAAGGTAAGGGGCAGAAAAAATAATGGAAGAATACACATGACAGCTAGAGACTGAGTGTGAGTGAATGTTGCCATTTCATCTGTCTCCTGGCGCTGCCCCGCCGGCGTGGGGGATGGCGGTGCTATTTTCCATGGGGCGGGGTGGCGTCAGGAGTGGACGGGGGCAAGCAAGTCTAAATATGTACATGTGTGTATGTATGTATATATATATATGTTGATATGTATATGTATATGTACGGTGCATATGTGTGCATGTATGTATATATGTGTGTATGCGGGGGAATGGGTTTTTCTTCGTCTGTTTCCTGGTGCTACCTCGCTGACGCGGGAAACAGCGATCAAGTATAATAATAATGATAATGAATAAGAATAATATTTTTTTTTCATACATGCTCACCATTTTTCACGTAAGTGAGGTGGCACCAAGAAAAGGTGACAGGGCCTTAGAGGAAAAAAATTCTCACTTGGCTACTTCCTCTGTAGTTTCTTCTGAAAAGTAATGCAGGAAGGGAGTATTTCCAGCCTCCCACTCCCACCCCTTTTAGTCACCTTCTACAGCATGCAGAGAATACATTGGCAGTATTCTTTGTCCCCTCTCCCCAGGGATAAAGAATGATAATGATGATTTTTTCTTTCATGTTTGTTCACTGTTCTGTGTAGTAGGGAGTAGCACCGATTTTTTCTTTCATGTTTGTTCACTGTTCTGTGTAGTAGGGAGTAGCACCAAGAACAGATGAAAAATGGCCTCATTCACTCACATGCACTTTCTAGAGCCCCCGGTCCACAACCAGGCCCCACAGTCCTCTCTGTGGTTTCCCCTGACCATAGCATGTTCCCTAGTTCATCCCACTGACAGCACATTGTCACCTGCATACCACATCGCTCTCTCCCATGCTTGCTTCATACCTTCCTAAATGTAAATAAGTTCCCTTATTTCTGATGCAGTCTTTGTTTCACTACATTATACTTTTTCTAGTAGATATATGTTTCTTAAAGAGAAGTAACCAAACTGGCAGTTTAAAAAAAAGAAATCGTAGTCCTAACTAGGCCTCTTTTTGCTGTGGTCCATCCTCATCACTTTACTTTTCTTTTGATTGAAATTTATAAATTATGTAACTGATTGAATGCATAGCTTGTCAAAGATTCTATGTAGATTGCTTGAGTCTTCTGCCCTCTTTAATACACTATGTAATTCAACACCATCCATAAACATATTATGGTTTGATTCAGTTTCTTATGGTAGGTCATTAACATAATATTATCAGCAGCTCCAAGGGCAACCCTGATGGTTACTGTATCCCAGTTTGAAAATGTACCACTTATAAGTGTCCCTTGCAGTTTTTTGCCGAGATAATATTCAGTGCACTAAAGGAGTCCCTTTCCTATGAATGCATAGAAATCCAATTCTTTGTCAGATGTCTTCATTCATTTCAGTACACATTCCATCCATCCACCCAGTCCCATTTATCCTTGCAAATGATGATGCCTTTTACTTGAATAGTCACCCCTTGACGCATGATTATCTCTTCTATTGTTTTACAGACGAAGCTCATCAAAGATCTTTTTCAGTGGTTATTTGTAATACCTAGTTACCTGTTTGTACTGTGCAAGGAGGAAGTTTTAACCCCATCTGTTGAATGTTCATCCCTATCATAATACTTCGTAAATCTGTGTATGCTGTTTGCATTGACAATGTCCTTAGTAATTTTTTTCATTCATTCATCTCTCATAGTATGAAAGTACTTATTTACTTCTTTTTTAAATAGTTTCTTGTTTGATTTTTTGTATGTAGGTATGTGTATGTGAAATTAAATTCATATCTATAATTACACATTTTCCAGTGTGAGGAGGAATTCTACATTTGTTGGGCTCCATCTCTTGAATTTTCTGTTTGGTTACTCACCTTTTTTAAACTTTTGCACAGTTAGCATTTACAGTTTTATTAGTCTATTCATCCCCTACAGTTACTGTTAAGGTACTTCTTTACACCCTTTTTCAGTTGTTTCATGCTTACTTCCATATAATGTATGTTTGTGTATTCCAGCATGCATGTGTGCTTATATGTGTGTGTTACGAGGGAGGGACTTGGTCTTGAACATACAGTGAGTGTAGTTTAAGAATATGGGAACAAGATTGGAAGGATTGCATTAAGTTTAGATCATTATTATGATGTTGATCACAGTATACCATGTTCTTATGTTCCATCTGCATCAAAGGTGTTTCCAGATTCCTTCTGCATGCATTTACGTCACAAGGGAAAAGTCACCTTCAGTACGGTTGTATCACTGTATGTTATTGAAAAGGAGCACAGTTACGTTGAGGATCCTCTCATTCCAAAGGAGTCTATCATTTCCCTATTATTGGATGCTGTGCAGCCTCAAAGCAGCAGAGACCCATGAAAAAGGGGTCCCTGGGGTTATGTTTAATGATATTTATAATGATGATAACATCAGCTTCAAAGTAAAGCAAGGAGTAACAAAGAAGTTCACTTAAAAGTGAATCATTGCCAGCTACTTTGACATTTCAACCAAAAACTTACTTCATGAAATGGCCCTATGAGGATTAGTGAACATATTCATCCCTTGGACCCCAGGATGGCTTCTTTTGTATGTGCATTTGGAAGAACTGATAAGTGTTTGAACACTGTGAGGCTAGATATGAACATGGTTTTTCTACAATGGAAAATGCAAAGTAGGTGTAATGGTGATTGCTTATGATTTTCATGCTTGCCATTTTTAGAATGTTATAATTGATTGTATTTATCTGTTTACCATCTTTGTAATTTCTGTTTACTAATGGGAGGACAAATTCTGAATATTTATTTTTCATTTTGAATGTAGTTCAGAGCTGGACAGTCTGCGTTCTGAAATCCAAGGACTGCAACAGGAAGTAATTGCCCTCCATAATGTACAGCGGAGACGGAAGGAACGACCTGCTGGCACTGTGTCTCCGCGACCTGCTCGAGGCTCTTCTAAGCCATCATTATTAAATGGTTAGTTAAGTAATAAATGATAACTGTGAAAGGTTGAAATTGATATGTGTGTTAATAATGTTAACTGAATCATTCAGCATTGTATTTTGTCATTTATATAACTGGTTTCAAATTACAGAATACAATATGTCATTGTTCATGAAAATGTTGATTTACTCAGTGTAAGGTTTCTAGTGCAATACTCTGTCAACATGTTTCACATTTTGTCTATACTGTACAGACTTCCACTTTTGTACCTTGTTTGTCAACATATGCCTGAACTGTGTCTTTCCACCTAACAGTCCTGTAAGCATACACTTTATTCTTTTTTTTCCCACAGTTTTACCATATGATTGTACCATTTCAGCACTGTGTCTGCATCAGTATTCCTTATCTTTCTTTAATCCTTGTCTTTGTCTTTAGGAAAGGTCCGTATTATACTTTTCTTTATTCACTGTTGATGTCTGATATCACTATGAGTACAGTTATTGAGGCTGATACTGTACCTGTGCAACCCCAAGTAGGCCATCTTCCTCCTCAGCTATGGTTCTGCTTATTCCCCTTCCTTTTTTTTTTCCCAGTTAGAAACTCTTTCATCCATCTTCTTACCTTACTCTTAATGTTTTCTTTCTTTACTGTCTATCATTTATGTCATTTACTTTGCCAAATGCTTTTGCAGAGTCAAGAGAAACAGTGTCCATTCTTTTTCCTTGTTCATAACATTCATATATGTCATTGTAATGAGCTAATAATTGGGTTTTCATACTTTTTCTTATTATAAATCCATGTTGGCCTTTGTTTATGTGTTATTCTGGTATTAACTTGGATCTTCCTTTCTGTAATGGTGATGCATATGCGTTTTGATTTGTCCTGTGTGTTTCGTGTTCTTGGCAATATTAGTTCAGACCCTCCTACCATTCTGCCATTCCACCACCTTTAGCCTTTCTTGATTTCAATTTGCCTGACATCATTGTTGATTGTGATATTTTTTGATTTATCTTCCAAAATCATAAGTCTCTGTGACAGAAAAGTCGATGCCCATAAAGTCCCAGGCATTGCCCATAAATCTTCCCTTCTGAAACTCTTTGTACTTTTTAACAAACCTGTGACACCTGTTTATGAACAATATTCATTTGCAAGATTTTTCCCGTTTAAACTGATATTCTTGATAACATCGTTTTGAACATCAGTAGTTTAATTAAAGTGTGTGCATCCCTTTAACTTGCATTCACAGTGATCGTATATATTTATAATACTAATATATAAACAATGATTTAGCCTCTGGTTCTGGGTCAAGTAGTGAGATCAATCCTCCTTCACGACGTGTCCGGCCATCAAGTGCCCGTCCTCCAGCCCCGGGCACTCGTCCTCAGCGAGCTTCAAAGTCATCTAGTGAACCACGTGAGATGCCTACCCCTAATAAGACACGGAGAACCCCAATTCAGAATAGCCCCAAGAAACCTCCAGTAACCAAGTCATCACCTAGGGCTTCCTCATCTGTGTCTTCAGCACCTAAAGGCCCAACTAGCAGCATGCAAAATTCAAAAATCATGACCAGACCTAGCAGTGGCAGCAGAAGACCAACAGTTTCATCATCAACTTCCTCCCCAAAAGCTAGTCCATATGGATCCCCGAAGCACAGCTCTGTTGGTCGAGCAGCATCCACTTCAGCTTCACCAAAATCCCAGACACCAACATCCTCACCACACAAATTAACAAGTTCAATGTCTCCACAGCGTAAACCTGGTGGGGTATCTCCTCAGCACAGAGTTCCTGGTTCAGCATCTCCTCAACTCAGATCTGCTTATCCATCCTCTCCTACCAAAGCTTCCACATCGCGGTCTTCGTCAAGAACCTCTACTCCATCATTATCTTCAGTAAAGTCTTCTCCATATAAAACTAATACACCAAAAAAGTCTCCATCAAAGGTTCCTCAGCCCAAAGTTAGTGTCAGTCCCAGCAAGAGTGGAAAGAAACAGGAGGAGATTGCCAGCCCAGCTAGAACACTTAAGTCACCCCATAAACAGCAGACCATCCAAGAAGCTTCAGCTGTGAGTAGACAGATATAGAAGTAATGTTAAGTGGAGTTGTAAATTTTACTTTTAGTGCTAACCTTTTTGAAATGTAGCATTTGATTAGAAGTATCAATGAAGTTTAGGGAGAATAAGAAATTGTTCTTGAAAGAGGATGACTGATTTATAGAGAATAAAAGGACAAAAATTAAATAGAATGGGAGCTGTGGTTTCATTGCATTACACATGACAGCTCGTGTCTGGATGTGGGTGGATGTGCTATTTCTTCGTCTCTTTCATGGCACTACCTTGCTGATGCAGGGGATGGCGATGCTGTTTGCTGTTGGGCTGGTTGGTGCCAGGAATGGGTGAAGACAAGCAAGGATTATCCCATCCCCTTGGAGCAACCCATTAGGTAGTAGGTTGTTGACAACAGCCGCCCAAGGTGGTACTACCGTCCTGACTGAGGAGC
>JAYMFT010205569.1:0-11599 GCA_038088735.1 Panulirus argus | reverse complement strand
CAAAATGCTTTACAATTTGTATCTCAGTCACTCGTGTGAAAATGGTAAGGCTTTTTTTTTTTTTTTTTTTTTTTTTTTTTTTCCATAGAGAATACAGTGGTGAACAATATACTGATATACACATTGTTGTTGAACAAACATAAGAATTCAGGTTGTATTGCTTTTACAAGCTGGAGGGAGGGTAGCAAAGGAATGAGGTAATGATAATCCATCTGCCTCCTTAGCCATTGCTAGCTCTTAAAACTTTTGTTTTCAGACTTGGTCATGGGATTGGCTGATCACTCAGTATTCTTAACCTTCAATGATTTTTTTTCCCCTCCATAATGATGGGAGGCATTATTTTAAGATTCATGTGTACACGTTATTAGTGCGCAACATAAGAATTTTTGTTGTATCACCACCTAAAGCTGGAGGGAGGGTGGCAGAAGAATGAGCCAGCATTTGAGTTTATTAAATATGACAACCATTTCTCCCGCAATCAACACCAAAACTCTGGCTTAGTCATGGGATTGATTTTGTTGTAGACTTTTTCTTCTAGTGATAGAGATATTTTAAGATTTGGGGAATTTTTGGTTTAGAGGCACCACAGAAATATCAAAGGCTTCAGGTGAAATGCACATCGATGTACTCATATTTAGTAGCAGTGCTTGATTTGGATCTCTCTCTCCCTCTCTCTCTTTTTCAGGTAAAATGATATAAAAGTTAGTGAAACTATTTATCTATATCTCTGATGCCTGTTTCAGTTGGAATTCCCTCAAAGGGGTGGCCATGGCAACAGAGTCTCCGTAACTAAAGAACTCCAGTGCTGCTTCTTATCCTTTAGTGTCTTACCCTTAACAGGCCACTGGCAGAGGGCAAGTCTAGCACAGTGTTTGCAGAGGCTCTTACCTAATGTTTCTACCTATTGCTCCTGCCTAAATGTTCCTACCTACTACTACTGTCTACTGCTCCAACCATTTTGCCGAAAGGCAGGGCTAGCGCATAGTACTCACTGCAGGAAGATCGAGTTACAACAGAATCTTTGTGAACCTCGTTTAACTCTGCATAGGGTTCGCAGTTTACCATAACCCGTTCACTCATGATAGAAGCTGGATTACTGATCTGTTGTGTCAAGCTAATTTTCATTTTTGTTAGAAAAATTAATAAGGGTTAACGATAAAAGATATGACCTTATTATGGGAAATTTTTTACCCATCATGCTTATTTTTATTATTCCAGCAAAATAATGTACCATTTGATCTGTATCTTGCCAGCAGGAAAAATAACATACTGCTAATTTATGGTATAGTTACTGGACATACCCCCCCCCCCCTCCCTCCCTCCCCCTCTCTCTCTCTCTCTCTCTCTCTCTCTCTGAGGCTCCAGTCATGGACAAAAGTCCACATCAAGGCCAGGCTTTACTTGAAATATAGAGTGGTTATTGGAAGGCAAAAAGAAGAGACAGGAAAGTATTTATAAGTTTTGGAGGAAGTGAAAAACCTGTCTTTTAAATTTTGCCGAGTCATGGGTGTTAGGAAGGGCTTGGAGGGTAGAGAGTTCCAGAGCTTCAAGGTGCATGGAAGGAAACACTTATAAAATTGCTCCCCCCTTGGGTTGTCAACGGCCACTCAGTAATCATGTGATGCAGCAGGTTGCCAAGTATTGTGTAGTCTAGCTTGAGGTGAGCACAAAAGTGCTAGTTCTCAGGAGCAGTCACAAAAGTTTTCAAATTTTTCTCATTTTTTGTAGGGGGCAGGTGTAGATTTAAATGAATTATCAGGAATTAATTTTTGTTATCCTGTATTACATATGGCCAAATACTGAAAAGAATAGTTTAATGCTCAAAGTTTCCTTTCACGACCTGTGATTTGTAATTTATGATTAATATATTGTTGTCTTCCTTGAATTTACAGATCAACTCAGATTGTTTCACCTTATGATGATGGTATCCCAGGGAACCCAGTTGGATCCTTGCAGGTAAGTTTCAAACATTTTATAGTGGAACTATTACAGGAGTGAGTAATTAATGTGCTGTTTATTTTCTTGAGATAAACTTCACACATTATTTTATTTAGTACATATTTTGGCAAAAATGAGTATGTTTGAAGAAATAGCTGTTCCAACAATATTATAATCGTTGCAAGGCATGGGCTATAGATAGAGTTGTACGGAGGAGGGTAGATGTGTTGGAAATGAAATGTTTAGGGAAAATATGTGGTGTGAGATGGTTTGATCGATTAAGTTGTGTAAGGTTAAAAGAGATGTGTGGTAATAAAAAGAGTGTGGTTGAGAGAGCAGAAGTGGGTGTTTTGAAATGGTTTGGACATAGGGAATGAATGAGTGAGGAAAGGTTGACAAAGAGGTTACATGTCTCAGAGATGGAGGGAACAAGGTGAAGCGGAAGACCAAATTGGAGGTGGAAGGATGGAGTGAAAGGGATTTTGAGTGGTCGGGGCCTGAACATGCAGGAGGGTGAAAGGCGTGTATGTAAGTGAGTGAAATGGAATGATGTGGTATACCGGGGTTGATGTGCTGTCAATGGACTGAACCAGGGCATGTGAAGTGTCTGGGGTAATCCATGGAAAGGTCTGTGGGGCCTGGAGGTGGTTAGGGAGCTGTGGTTTCAGTGCATTACACATGACTGTAGGAGAATGAGCGTGAGCGAATATGGCCATTTTGTCTGTCTCCTGGCGCTACCTCACTGGTGCAGGGGGTGGCGATGCTATTTCTTGTGGGGCGGGGTGGCATCAGGAATGGATGGGGTGAGCAAATGTGAATATGTACATGTGTATATGTATGTGTATGCACATGTATGTATATATGTTGATATGTATATGTATGTATATAAGTATATGTTGATATGTATATGTACATGTTGATAGTTATATGTATGTACTTTGAATATATGTGCATGTATGTATATATCTGTGTATGTGGGGGATGGGTCTTTCTTCGTCTGTTTCCTGGCGCTACCTTGCTGACGCGGGAAACAGTGATCAAGTATAATGAATAAATAAATATTTGTGTACTAGTAGTTGTTGGCATCTCTTCAGTCTAATTGTAATGATAATGTTGGTATAAGATTTGCTATTTAATGTATATCATATAATGGAGTAGTCATTTATGAACAAAAGCAAGTAAAGAAAAAAGTAAGATAAAAAACAGCAGTACTTATTAATGATTATCATAAACATTTACATGTGGCTCACTGCTTGCTCTACATAACCTATTCACCTTGGGATTACTTGGAAGGTTTGCACCCTTCTTGGATGAGTGTTAGGAGCTTTAGTAAGATTTCACTGAATTTTTTATCAGCATTAAAGTGTCAGGTTTGGTGGCACATAGTGAAAAAATATTTAATCGTTTTTTACTAAATAACTACTTTGTTTGTTATTTTTCCTCTGGCATGATATGAAGTAGAAAATAATGATAAGTATAATCATCTGTAAACTGTCAGTAGTGATAGTATTTACAGTATTAACGCTTTCAAAATTCAGTTAGATATCAACATTTCAAACATTGCCTCTAAGATGAGATGAAATACAGTCCTGTAGCTTTCTAGGATTCATTTAACTATAGAGTGGTTGGACTTTTCTTTCACTTTGGAATACTTGTAGTGAGCATAATCACCTGTACTCTTGTTAGTTAATGGAAATATATACAGTATTTATGCATTCAAAGATCAGCTAGAAAATAACATTACAGACATTACCTGTTAGATAAGATGAAATACAGGGCTGCATCTTTAGGGTTCATGGAGCTATAAAACTGGTTTGACTATTAATGCAACATGATAGCCTACATGGAAAGATTTCAACGTCAGCTCAAGATATGGACATTCAGAATTGATGATTGCTTTTATCATAGCAAAATCGATAACACTGTTTCTGCTATGAATGTTGAATTTCTTTTTAGTTGTATCTGTCATATAGATCAGGATTATGATTCACCTTCATATAAATTCATTCAAGAAAATCTCGATATTCTTTAGAGTTACGAATAACAAAGTGACAGAGCTGAAGTTATGATAAATATCGCATGCAATATTTCAAAATAATGTAGGTGCTAGGTGATGGAGAAAGTGGTTTTCAGAATATGAGTTAGATAGTTAGACAGACTTTTCATATCCTTGTTGTAGATTAACAAGCACTTTTTTTTGAGAATTGATTTTAGTGGAACTGTGGTCCCTAGCCCCACCCTCAAAGACTAGTAAGAGAGCAGACATATCCATATTCTTGCACCTTGGCTATCTTAATGAGCTACATAATAAGTAGAATAAATTTGATGCCTATGAAGAGCATAAAATTTTTAAGCTTCACTTTTGTGAGATGTAAGAAAAAACATTAAAGGGCCTTGGATATTATTAAGTATGTAGTGAAACAGGAATTATGTTGCTCAGTATGGAAATATTCATTACACTACAGTTAAAAGCAGTAGAAAATATGTGTCATTTCATGCCATTCATAAAGTAGTCCTAAGTTTTGATTTTTGTACAACTTTTGTGATACTTTGTACCAGTTGTAAGTTTGATAACCTGTAGTAAGAGCTGAACTACAGGAAACAAAAGATGAAGTTAAGGTAGTTTGGCTATGATTAAGGAATCAAAAGTTCAGCTTAGACTCAAGTACAGTATCAGCGGTTTTTGCTGGAAATTATAAAATATCCAGTGCAGCTTTGAATGCAGATGATAAAAAAGTGTTGTATGAGATATACGTGATCTTGTATTACAGTACTTTATTGATATCATTAGCATCTTCCATAAGAATGCATATCAAATAATTATGCAATTATTAGATAAAATTTCACTGATAAGTGTTAATATGAGGAGAGAATTTATGCAGTTGATCTCCTACTCCTTGCAAAAGAAGTAGAATTAGTGACCAAGTTAAAACTGAAAGTATCATTGAATTTCATCACAACAGCATATCAATTATTATTCATTTAAGGTTATTTTAACCCTCAGCAATGAGTTTTCAGATGCATGGTCTGACTGTCTGGAGTGGTTTAATCAGAATGACTGTATCGTTTTAGTTAATTCCAGGACATAAATGTGTATCAAATCCAAATGGATGATAAGTAAATGTGGATATATGAGTCATCTATGCTGCTTAAAGAGATTGACTCTGAAAAGTATTTACATACTCTTGAATTACATTATGAATGGTATGAGTTCAGCTTGTCACACATTACTTACAGAGATTCAGTCTGTTTTTTTTTAACTATTGATAAAGATTAATGTATTCTGAAACTCTGGGCTGTAATGAATATAGTGTGTGGTAGATGACGACCCTGAAACAACCTGTTGATTAATTAATGTGAAAAGATTATACGATTGTTTATAATAATGATTTAATTTTTCATGGGATCTTCATCAGTTTTTTTTTACATAATTGTCATGTGCAAGATCCTTTAAGTTTTCTTAATGTCCCTATTTACTAGTTCCTTTTATCATACATCATCCTCATTTTAAACATCTTATGCAGGATGGTCTGTGCAGAATTTTTTCAAAACTTATGCACTGCTGCTTCTTTCCCAAATGATTTAGTTTTATTTTCAATTTCTCTAAAATTTTCTTTCTTGTTACTTTAATGTCCCAAAGGCTATTCTGTGTTAAGCCACCTCAAAGCCCATCTTTTCTTTCATTGATAGTTTAGCCTTTCAGTCCCAAATTTTCTTTAAATTTCACACACATTTTGTCAACTATCATAATCCACATTTCTCTTAGAAGTAGTATGTTGGAATTGGTTGCAAACTACTAACTATATGACATTTACATGTTATTTAGATAATTTACACTGCACTTACCTTATACTTTCTTCTCATACCTCCGGTAGATATCATACTAGGTGAATTAATTGTCATCACAGTTAGATTGTCATGGACATTACTGTAATCATCCTTCACTCAAAACTTTTTTTTAGAAATGTTGTTGTGAGTTACATCTCATCATTATCAAAATTTAAATGCATTTGATATGTTAACATTTATCTTCATGAAAGTAAAATTACTTAACTTTGCACAGTAAAACTCCCAAAACCGAACTCCTGAAGTACTTTATTATCAGAAATCTGAATGGCTATTTGTCATATTTATTTCATACTTGAGTTATTACCAAGAACATACAACATAAATGAGGAAGTTTCTTGAAGAAATGGAGTAGAACACCATCAATGTATATTGAATTGATTGAGTGGGATCAAGAAAAAGGATCCCATTCTGCATGAATGCTTGCTGTCAAAACATGGGAAAAGGAGGACACTGAAGAATTTACATGGAATATTTCCTGCAAAAATGGAATGTCAGATGAGATTGACCAAGAAGATTTCATTCTGAAGCCTGATGCTGTGTTGATAGAATATGGAGAAGTGGAGGCTGAAGAGAATAACAGTCTCAAAGACAAAAGGAATACCCTGTATAATCTGAGATAGTATATGCATGAAAATATTTGGTGCTTTTACATAGCAACACAAAGTAAATTGCCTAATATGTATTTTGGTAAGATGGATTTATGGAAAAGATGTGTGAAACAAAAATTAGATCATCCAAAAACTCAGTAGCAGTATTGCAGAAGATTCTACATGCAGTCAGTGAAGTGAAATATAGTGTATTTCTCTGTGAATGAGTACTGCTGTAAAAGATAAATCATCTTCCTGTGCTATAGTGCCTCACATCTCCAGTTCATCAGTATCCCCACCTCATGCTCAGTGGGAAGTGTACTTATCTCAGGTAAGCCAAAACTTCATGAAGGCAAATGCAGTGTCCCACCATATAGTTCGGTTTTGGGGGGAGTTTACTGTATTTCATTAAGTTAAAAGTAAAACAAATGACTAATTTGAATACATATATCAGGACAACAGCATGGATTAAACAAATAAAGTTAGCTGAGTATAAATTTGTAAATTTGCTGAAGGATTCTGTTACAGTAAAGCCACCAATCAAATATATGGGGGGATGTGTATTTGCTAACTGTAAAGTTTTAGCCATTACATTCAAACAAAAGATTTTTATTATTGTTGTTTATTTGTATGATATTTAAAAAAATGAACAGTAGAAATTTCTGAATATGTATGTTGACAGTGCAGTTTTCCTTACACCAGTTGACATGAAATGTACTTCACTCTTCTGTAACCTTCAGCATTGCCACTAAGCCATTATTAAGTACTCCCTCTTTGCTGGAATGCATGCCTGTAGCATTTTGGTTAGAGGTTAAAGCTGACATATTATATGCACTTAAGAAAGTACTGCTACTAATGTTTGATGTTTAGTTTGCATTATTTCTGTTAGAAGAGGTATTAACCTTAATCACCCTTACATTAAACCAGTGGTTTTCAACTTTTTTCTCTGATAGCATCCTAAAAACCCATTTATGATATTTTGCAGCACCGATGTCCCATATCCATGATAAAAGTTGTCAGGAAAGCATATGACAACCATGGTTTGAACCAGTATTGACCCAAGTGTACTTTCACATAATCTCTTGATGTATGACAGCTACTTAAATTTATTTAGAAAAATCATATTTTTCAAATAAAACTGCAACTTTAAAATGTGCTTAGTTTTAAAGTTCTAGCTTTTCCACCTCTATTTAAATAATCAGCTGACTTTTCATACCATTAACAGCCTATGGAGGTCTCTTCTCTTGCTTAAAAGGCACACAAAAAGTACTGCTATCTACACTACCCCAAAACCACCATTAAGAATGGGTGGTCGTCTACCTGAAAGTCGTGCATCCTATGGAAATATATAGGTTTTTGGGTGCATCCTATGGAAATACATAGGTTTTTGGATAATGTACATTATTAAGGTTTTTGGATAATGTACATTATTAAGAAGATCACCTTTGTATTTATTTGAGGAAAATGAAGACAAAGAATATGAGAAATTTGAAGAAATAAGTGACTTATAGAGCAATTTTAGTGAAGGATTACATAAGAAGGAAAAAGGGGGCCCTGCATTGAACTTACTTTTATGGAAGAAATTACATAACAGTTGTGCCTGATTTTCTCTAAGTAACATAGGGATAATGGAGTACTTTAGTACAGATGATATGTAAAAACCTAGAATATTTTGAGAGAAAAATCTATATATCTGTATCTCTTATGCCTGTTTCTGACTGGAACTCCCTCAAGGGGGTGGCCAAAGCAATTGTCTCCATAAATAGTGAACTCTAGTGCTGCTTCTTCGCCTTTAGTGCCTCACCCTTAACAGCCAATTGGCAGACAGCAACTCTAGAGCAGTCTTTGCAGATGCTCCTACCTAAAGTTCCTTCTGACTACTTCTACCTAATGTTCTTACCTACTATGACCTAATGTTCTTACCTACTATGACCTAATGTTTCTACCAAATTCTCCTACCTAGATATTCCTACCTACTACTTCTGTCTACTACTTCTAACATTTTGCCATAAGGCAGGGCTAGTGCATAGTGCTCACCACAGGAAAATCTAGAGTTACAAAGAATGAGCTATGTGAGTTAAGTGTTGTCAAGTGTTATGTATGACAAGGAGACATGGTATGTTTGTAGACAGAATACCAGTAGTCCACATGTGGGTGAGGCAGAAAGGAGAGTGCAACTTGACAACCACTGATGTGCTGGCTCACTATGTAGCTGTCACTAATCCTCCCAAAAGAAACATCTCTAATGGTTTCTCTTTACATGTCAGTCACTTGCTCTCCTCACACTAATGTTTAGTGTGAAAGGTGTAATATTTCTACTTGTATTCATGTTAATCACCAGTAATGCTGTGCTGCTACATGAAGTAAGAATGCAGTTTCAGTATAAAGAAAAAAAAGAAATCTTTCCATATCCTCACCACACCTGTAGCCAACCTCCCTTACAATGAATTTTAGTGTTGGAGGTTTGATATCTAAGTATTTTATGTGATTTATGACCAATTCTCCACCTACACATGAAGTAAGAGTACAGTAGGGAAACAAACTCATTATAAAGAAACATTATTATCATGTCTTCCTCTAATATCAGGAGCTGTCAGACATATTAGTCACACCCTTTCCAGGGCTATATGAGTGTTCACTTAGCATGGGACCAGGTCAATACAAAGTTAATGATGCAGTACAACTTTCTGTGATTTTTTTGTTAATTTTGAATGCTAATCTGTGATTTCATAGGGGATTCCCCCCTCCATGCTATTATGCAATTTCTGGACCATGCTTGCTGATCTAGGGTTAAGCTTGTTTATGCTGTTATGTTTTAAGTTTCAGATTACTTTGAAATAGCCAAACAAATTGAGACACACCTGATTTGATTTGATTTTGCCAGGTGAGAGACTGGGGCTTGATTAGATTTACAGATCCTTTTTATTTTACACAGAGTTCTGGACAGATATATTTGCATTTCTCTTTCATTTGTTTGTAAACTTTCCCCCTTGACAGTTTATACATTTGTCAGTGTAAAGAATCCAGGCCCACATGGGTAGATTTTAAAAGACTGCTGGAGGATTGCGAAAGCATTTTTTGTTCTTTTAAGAGTTTTCATTGTCAATCTGTTTCCAAATGTATAAGTAGCCATTTCTCATTGCTTTGATTTCATTGTGTGATCACTGCCTATATTAGCTAACTTTTCTTCTTTGAGTCATATCTGGCAGTAGAGACTGGAAAATACTGCTTAGTTTTCTTTTCCAGTATTTCAAGATGCTTTTAGACAGATGGTATAATCTCTAATGTTTGTAGACTTTTCTATTCTTTGTTGCAGTAGCATTTGGGAACTTACCTGTATTGCCCTCTTCCACCGTCACTTTTCTAATCAGAGGATTAATCTTATCTGAAAGACTTTCCATGCAGCAGTTTACCTTGTTTTACAAGTTCAGAAGTATAATCTAAGTATGACATTTTGGCAAACGAAGATTCATCCATGAGTAATTCAAAAGATTCCTCTTGTTCTCAAGATCCTTTTTTTTTTTTTTTTTTTTTTTTTTTTTTTTTTTTTCCACACACAACATTCTTCTTCCTGATAGCCATCTAACCTCTGGGTGGAGGATAACGTTCCTTTATTTTCCCCCAATTTCTTTCCAGATTTTAGCAGATAAGCATGATTGAAAATGGACAGCTCTAAATTTAGTTCACCATTTTCACATCTCAGTCAAATGTAGTTTTCAGTTCATGTCTAAATGTTTTTGCAACCAGTTCTTCACAGTTGAAAAAAACATTGTGTTGCAAATTTTTTTTCCTAAATACAAATCTTTTAATGACATGGTGCTACTTTAGGAGCATCATTTGTGTAATTACGTACACAGACTTACCATGGTAAACTAACAGATTTCAAGTATTGGTAGTCTGTCAAATAGCCTGACTACTTGTGGTTTCTGCAAGTTTTATTGTTACATTAAAACTGTTCTGCTGTTTACCATCATCATGTGGTGAATGAACACCAGTAAATGAGCCTTCCCTCTGATATCTGTTTAATTCATCTTCTTGAATAGCATACATTTCACTTTTTTTTACCATTGCACAGATATTTCATTGTGTGAGCTGATATGTAATGATTTTGTCAGTAATTGGTATTATCAGAGAGAATTTGTTACACATCTTATTCAGGTTTGTTTCCAAACATCATACTTACTGTAGCACTGCAAGCTGGGAGGATTAGTGTCTCATTAATTAAATGAGGCTTCATCATTATAGCAATTTGTTCTGTTACTGGATAGTTAGCCCATAGTGTTTTGTTTGGAGTTTTTACGTTTTTAACAAACTTCAAGCTCTGCTGTTTTTAAGCTTTAGTTGTCTCTTGATGTAGCCCTGTTATTTGTTAGACAGTTAGTAATGATTTATAGAGAAGTGTCTTTAGTTGCTAGTTACCATTGTTTCATTGGACAATTTTTCTCCACAGACAAAACATTTTGAAACTGGATTAAGTTCGTTACTACACCAAGTGAAACCCATTGCTAGATAAATTTACAAAATAGGAGCAGATAGGTATTACGTTGGCTTTTTCTCCCAAGAGCTGGGTGCTTGTGTGCCCCCACCACTAGCTAGACCACAGAGTACTCAGCAAGCTGCTGTGTCGCATGATTATTGTGTGGCCATCAGCAACTCAAGGGTCTACCCTTTTGTTAACTTCGTCTTTCCCTACACCTCAAAGCTTTGGAACTCTACCATCTCATGTCTTTCCCAATAACTGTGACCTGGCTCATTTCAAAAGACAGGTCTTTCACTTTCTTAAAAATTTGTGAATACTTTCCCTATCTTTTTTCCCATTTCTTAATTCTCTCTATTTTTCACTTAAGGCCCAGCCTTGATATGGGCTTTTGTCCATGACTGGAGCCTCCAACATAAAAAAGAAAATAGAAAAAGAGATAAATACAAGTATACTTACAAGAGTTGGAGAGATGGTCGCTGACATTATTAGATTGCGTATTATGGACTCCCCGGTGTAGTGGTTAGCGCTCCTGACCGTGACGCATTCACGGGCCACCCAGGGTTCAGCGCATAGGTTCGAATCCTGGTTGCAGCAGTCGGCCCACAGTCAACCCAGCTGTTCATCCACCCCTAGGGGTTGGTCGATAAAATGGGTACCTGGCTCCAGCTAGGGTGAAAGGTGTGCCCGGAATAGAGTGAAATGGAACGATGTGGTATACCGGGGTCAACGTGCTGTCAATGGGCTG
>JAYMFT010205558.1:0-11600 GCA_038088735.1 Panulirus argus | reverse complement strand
CGATGCTGTTTCCTGTGGGGCGGGCTTGTCGCCAGGAACGGATGAAGGCGAGCAAGTATGAATATGTACATGTGTATGTATGCACATGCATGTGTATGTATATGTATGTATGTATGTATGTATGTATGTATGTATGTATATGTCTGTATTGTACATATATGTGCGTTTATGTGTATATGAGTAAATGGGTCTTTCTTTGTCTGTTTCCTGGAGGCTGCCTCGCTGACGCGGGAAACGGTGATCAAGCATGATAGAAACATAATAAATAAAGACTGAACACGTCAAGAAGATGACCATACAAATAAAGAAAGTGTTAGAGAAAAAGACAAAGAGACAGTGATACTGCACGTGTTGTTTTATGTCGTAAGGATCTGCCAGCTTAGTTAATGGTCTGACCTCTAACTATCGTCAACACTACGTCTCAGTCGTCTGAACCCTATGTGTCGTCAATATTCCCTTAATGGTAGCAGAAGTCGCTTAATATCGGCAGTACTCGACCTTAAGGCTCCACCTTGCACCATCAATACCTCAAGGATCGGCCTGACCTTTAAATATCGCCAGCAGTCAACGTTAAAGGGCTGCACCGGGAGCGCGAGTCTCTACAACTGATTTGATTTGTGTCGGTATCCCCGACAAATTTATTGTGCATCCATCCCTTGCTCCTCTTGTGAGCGGTAACGCAAAAGGATTACAGAGGTCACAGAAGGCCTTAGTCAAACCTCAGTGGGTTAATAATACATAGGGTGTTACAAAGTTGATTCATTATGTGAAACTCATTACATACATTACATACTTTCATATGGTAAACTTTACCAACTGGATGCAGAAAGTGGAAACAAACTTAAAATCTGAGGCATCATATCATTAACAATAAGGTGTTGCGATATCTCTTGCAGGGTTTGTTTAGACCCACAAGAGTATGGTGGACCAGTTGTCTAGTTATTTAAGGTGGTCTGGTCATCTTAACCGTGTAGCCTGTCTGGTTATCGTAACAGTATGGTGAGCTGGTTATCTTGGGTGGTCTAGTTATCTCTACAGTTTTATGGCTTGGTTGTCTTAAGAGCATGGTGATATGGCAATAATGACGGTAAGATGATTTGGTTATCCTAACAGGATAAATGGCAAAGTTATCTTAAACAGTAACATGATCAGGTTATCTTTACCTTGTTGTTGTGATAACCCCGTCTAGCATGATGAGTTCGTGTCACTGTATGGAAAAGATCTGATGTTAGTGGGCAAAAATACTGACGATTATGTACGGGAGACCCATGAAGATTGCACTCGGTCTCAAGAGAGGAGAAAACACGGTGAAATCGTAAGGAATGAGGACTAAACATGTGTTAAAAACGCTCGAAGTGAAAGGAAAAATCTTTACACGGTAATCAGAGATTCGATCAAGGTGGAAACACTGCAGGTAACTCACGTAACTCACCTGTCTTACCTGTTACCTGTTATTAGTGTGGGCCAGTGACATGAGGGCAGCTGTACATATAAATGAGTGCTGTTGACTCGTCCTCCTCACGCATCGATTTCTTGGTTCGTGTGACCTCCCCACCCCAGGATGAATAATGGAGTGAGTGGCCTGACTCATGATGCACTAATAGCTGAGTAACACTTTATGTCGGCCTGACTCATGACGCGCTAACGTCAGGATTAATGCCGTCCACTTCTCCCAGACACACAGGATGCAATCATGGTATCAAATTCTACTCTGAACTGATACAAGATGCAGTTAGCCCCTGCACTGTAGCGTGGCACCCCATGGTAGACTGTAACACCCCTGTGCTCCGGCCTGACAAGCACAAGTACACGCAGTACATACGGACATAAGAACCAGGGGAGACTTTGATAAACCTGCTGGGTCATTCAAGGGAACTCTTAATCACACCCATCCATGATCACTGCTGTAATCAGTTCCGATCACCGTGCTTCGTAATCAATATTCAGCCTACAACTCATTTTCATTTTGAACCTTGATTAGTCTACTTTTAAACCAATTTTGTAAGTTTCTATCCCGACTACTTGATACGACCTCCTTCCCGATATCCACTTAAACATCTCTATCAAATCGTCTTTCATATTCTAATTATGTTTTCTCTAATCTAAGTATCTAAAGAAATATTTCTAATACTTCTGTCAGTCTTCTATGCATGCTTTCAGGAGAATCTCCAATCTGTAACTGGCTGACCAAACCTGAATCACATAATAATTCAGATGGAGCCTCATTAAAGCTAGATAGAGTTATAGGACAACGTCCACAGACCTATTGCCTACACTTCCACACAAGCACAGAAGTATTCTATTGGCTTTATCCCCTAGACTGATGTATTGTTGGCCAGGCGTTATATCTCTTTGCTAACGATCACTCCTAGATCCATTTCACCTGCTGATTTATCTGTTTCTCTGTTATCAAGCCGATAGTTTATACTCCTATCTCTCTTGCCCCCAAGCTCAGTTATTTTACACATATCGACGTCAAGCCACAATCGTAATTGTTTCTTTCCCCGCATCGTTAAGCTTTGGAACTCTTGACCCTCTCGTATATTCTCCCACCAGCTGTGACCTGCCAAGTATGATTGATTTGTGCCGGTATCCCCAGCGAATTTATCGTCCACTCCACGCTCATCCTATGAACGGTAGCGCAAAAGGATCACACAAGTGGCAAAAGGAACGCAGGTTTTCCACGACCTTAGAAATATGATGATCTTAGATTCTGTCTTTACTTGATCATAACTGTAGCCCTTCCTATGTCTCATGAGGACACGTACTTCTGACCGAAGTTTTTGAAGAAAAATGAATATCAGTAAGCTATGAATTATGATGTAAATTATAGATAAGAGGTCATAGATATAATCCCCGTGAGACCCCAAATGAGACGAGTCCCAATCAGGTCTTACCCACTTAAGTTCATCTTCAATTCTCTATCTCTTAACCAAACCTTGACTTCAGATTTTTGTCAACAGGGTGCGCCTTGACCTTCTCTAACAATCTTTTCACGTGCAGTCCTATCAAATCCCTAAATGCAATGAGGATTGATTGATATAGTCCATATCACTATCCAATGCTTCGAATGTTCCGAGATAAACCATACTAAATTTGTAAATCCTTCATCAAACAATGTTCCGTGGTGACTTCGAACTAAAGAGCCGTTTCTGCTGTACATTGGACCACAGCATCTGTCGGTGTAGAACATATCCTACGCGGACAGGGCATGATCATATACATGACCTCCCATGGCTTCATATCTCCTACAGTCAGACGCTGGCCATAAACATGACGATACTAATGAGGGAAGCTGACTTATGAAACATATGACATAAGACAAGCTCACCCCATCTTTGGATATGCGATATAATTACCAGTTAGGGTGTTAGCCTATCAGAAGGACAAGCTTTCTTTTCCAGTCTAGTCTGTCTGTAAAATCTTGCTATATCCCATGGTCATTGAGGGTCAGGTCAAAGGCTACGCCATCATAACCAAAGTGTTGATAGTAGGATTCAAGGAGTTGATTCAAGGATGTCGGGCGGGTTAAATCCTCTCACTACCTCAACATACCTCACACCTCGCCCTTAATCTTTGTCCTTCAAATTTCTATACTTATGCCCTCCTGTAGAATTTCCAGTGTGGAGCTTCTATTTGTCTCAAGGTGTCGTACCAAGGTGTCGTACTTAGGTTCCAGAAAAAAGCATTCCGAGTGTGGTGACGACACACAGCAAGAGGCGGGACATTATCTCACAACCCTGGCACACGCCAGGAGGCAGACCCGTTCCCTTACAACCCTGGCACACGGTAGGAGGCGGATCATTCCCTCATAACCCTGGCAAATGCCTGGTCACACAGCTCGTTATCAAATAAAGCATTCTCTACTCAATGTCAAACAGACGACGTGAGAGCTGATAGCCCCAAGTTGCATGACATCGTAAAACAGTTTCCTTAATTCAGATCATTATCCTATGTTAGATAATAAAAACAACGTTTAATTTCAAAGCTATATCTGTTATTACAAATTTGGGAATACCATTAATGCTGCTTAGTGTATGCTGCTGAACAAGGCAAGCGAAAAAATTGTAGCTAAGCGTAACCGATTGTTACGTTACTGTCGGTCAATGTCAGAGGTTCGTTGGAAAACGAGTATTATATAGGATATAGGGAGGTATGGAAAGAAAGTCGTGAGTAACCAAGCTCCTAGATTTCTACGAGAAAGTGAACTCGGCATCGCACGAAAGAGAAATCTGAGGGGTTTGCTTGTGTCTATACCACCAGAAAGCATTAGACCTTGTACTCCGTGAAAGGCCGATGAAGAAACTGGGTAAACAGCAGGAATAAGGGGAAGTCTCCTTCGATGGCTAAAAGATTATCCTTCGGGAAGGGAAAATGATGTGTGACGCATCATACTCCTGAAAATGGGCTGAAGTCGCCAGCGGAGTGATGATCTACGCGAACAGTTCGCTAGAAGGTGTGGGCTCCTATGTTTACTGATGATGCAAAAGCTGTGAGAGGAGTAAAAAGTTTGGAAGGGTGCTCCAGGTTACAAGGGAACCTTGACAGATTTCAGCCCGATCAAAAATGTAAAGTAATGAGGATGGGCCTGGGAGACAGAAGGCCTCAGTATGAATATCATCTAGCAGGAAAAAACTTCAGGAATCTGCGTGAGAGAGTTTGAGGAGTAGACACTATCCCCTAACCTGTTACCAGAGTTTCACCCAGGGAGAATATGCAAGAAGATCACTTCTCTGCAAACAAAATTAGAATTGTATTCAAGTTCATGGATAAGGAAATGTTTAGAAAGCTGATCACATCACAAAACCGACACTAGAATATGTTTTTCCGGTTTGATCACCGCACCTGAGGAAGCACAAAGAGATTATGGCAAAGGCCAAGAGGACAGCAACAAAGATGATGATACCAGAACTAAGAGAGCAGAGTTATAGGAAAGGCTAAAGACATTGAATTTACCTACCACAAAAGAAAGAAGAGTAAGGGGTGACCTGATCACAACCTTTAACTTTGTAAAACAACTTGATGACACAGAAAGTGAACAGTTCTTCGAAAGTTATAGGGACGAGACACCCTGAGGACGTGACATGAAGATGAGTAAGAATTTTGTTAAAAGACTTTAAGTACTTTTATGGTATGAGAGTGGTTGATGACTTGAATAAATTGGACGAAGATGTGGTGGCTGTGGACAGAATACAGAAATATGAAAAGTTGCATGGGAGTGGAGAATGGTCAAGAGATGGGACCCAAGGAGTGTAAAACTTCCTCCTCATAAAGTACAAATAGGGAATTACAACCTAATAAATAACACACACACACACACACACACACACACACGCACATATACAACTGGCTACTCAAAACATCATAGAAAATCTCGGGTAAGGAAGACTATAACAATAACGTACGAAAGCTTCTGTTTGCATCATTAAACATCTCAATAACAATTTCTAAGTACGGTAGTAAGATGCAGCTTCCTATATCATGACTTTCGTAAATATTCCAGTTTTCTTTGACAGGGTTTTAGTGTTCGATCCCTAGTTGTATGTAAAGGCTTGCAGACCGTATGACGGGCTCGTACACCCGAGACAAGAAGAGGTCATGAATCTTGGACTTAATAAGTGATCCTGAAAGAGCCTAACCACCGTGTGATCTTAACCACATCAGTAAAGGTTGTCTCCACGCTTTCGCCGTATGGGATTTTTTCCAATTCGGATTTTCTCCTCAGAGATTTCGTCTCTGGGGGTTCTGGTTGATAACATTTCATTGGCCCTCCACTTGACCCCTTAGATTTCGTTCTTGGGGATTCTCACCAAAAGGCATTTACCTTCTTCTTTGTTCCCATGGATTCCGTACGTGGGGATTTTTGCCATGTATTCTTTGCTCCTCTTCTTCGCCCCTTAGACTCTCTCTGGGGATTTGGCTGCGATCCATTTGCCATTTTCTTTACCCTTTGTATTTTGTCCCTGGGGATTTGGAAGAGTTCCCTCTGCCTCCTCTTCTTCCACCCTACAGCAGTTGAGACACTATCTTCAAACCTATTCTTCGTCCTTTAGTTGGTGGCCCTTCCCTTCCCTTCCCCTGCCCATCTAGTGAGAGAAGTTTCCTCCTCTCCTCTCGCCCCACCCCCACCTTCGCCCTGAATAAACACTCAAGTCTTCGGCAGACCACCCCACTCACACACTCACCCCGCCCCCTCCTCCTCCTCCACCTCACAGAAACGAGCGTGTCTTCAACTGGTGCGGCAGGGATGACGCCTTTCGTCCGCACCTCCTTCCCCCCCAATCCTCAACACTGGTGCAGGCATTACAATGTCGCTGCAAATTCATCAAAGAAAGAAATTTCTCACCCGTCCCTCTCTTTCTCTGGTGCTTGTGTTCTGCAGCGGCCATAAAGTGTAGAAATGATGCGCTGCTCCTCCCGCCTCAGTCGCCACACATTCCTTGCCACGCCAACATCACCAGCTCTACCCAGACGCTCAGAGTCCCGGCAAGTTCCCCCCCCCCTCCCCATGTCGTTGTAATGAGCAGTTACCTTCAATTGATCCCTACATCAGCGTTACTGCTGGCTCTTCCAAGACGCCTAGAACTCCGGAAAGGTCCTTCCCCTTGTTCCTATAAAGAGCAGGTAACATCCACGCGACCTGCATCACCAAGAGCTCTTCCCAGACACTCAAAGCCCCGGAGAGATCCATCCCCTTATTATGATGATTGGTTACCTTCATCTGATTCCTTATTCCTCCTGGATTATGGAAACCACAGAAAGATCTTTCCCCTGTACTGTAATGAACAGTGACCTTCAAATAATACCTTCCAGCCAGAGATACTCACGATGGTAGCGCAAGGCCGTACTGCTCTGACCTCAGTCAGAGATCGAGTCATTATACTGGAGCCTCCTCTTGGCGGTCTGGAGCCACTGGAGCGTCTTTAAGGTCTCCAACTACTGTCCAAGCGAACCAACGAGCCAGTGCTGCTCCACCCTCCCCGCCTCAACACAAGATTCCCAAGAGTATCTCCAATCATTTTCCCCGCCCTCTTGAAGAACCTGAAGCAGCGTAACAGCGGTAGCAGCAGCATCGGTGTTCCGGTAACGATAACATCAGCCGTCGCCGGTTGCAGCAGCACAGGCCACTCGCTACATGAGCGCCGCCGCATAACAGCAGCGTCACCGCCACTAATGCAGCAGCAGCAGCAACAACAACAACAGCAAGAGCACCACTGCAGCAGCATCAGCAGCAAGAACCTGCGGCCACAAAAACCATCGTGTGAGAGGCAGGAGAAGCAGACGGGGGCGGCGTGTGGCGCCTGTTGACTTTGCCTACATTATTAATCCGCGACTCTTACCGCTTATTCAAGACATAATAGAGGCTGGGCCCGCCACCGCTCTACTGCCCGTGGCCGCCTCTAATGGCTGTTTGTTTTGGTCATTCACACCCCAGACTCCGCGGCCTACGCTCACCAGTTTTTTCTTTTTTTCCTCTGGTTTGTCTTCAAATCCTCCGTCTTGCGCAACTTGTCCAAGCCCCTCCCCCGTCTAAGACTTTTTCCCCCCTCCCCCTCCTTCCTTCTTTTGGCTTGCTGAGGAAATGGAATTCAGCAGTTTATGGTCAGCGGTTAAAGGTTAAGAGGACTTTGGCTCCATTTAAAGGTACTGGAATCTTCTTCTTCTTCCCCCCATCCTAACCCCTAGAGCTGAAATGGCTTTTAGAAAAATGCTGTACTGGCATCTCTCTGAGGTCGGCTCTGGAGTCTATATCAAACATACAGGAGATCTTTCGAATTCCTGTGTAGCCTCTCATGATACAACTACTTTATTTTTAGAATTCTTAAAATCTAGAATAATACTACGGTTTACCTTCGTTTATGTTGAAGTTTGATATAAGATTTGTTGGATGGACTTTGTAGTAACATCGTAACATCGTACACAGATGTGGTGCTGCAGAGCTACGTTGTATGCAACAGGAGGGGTTTCCCAGGCACTAGGCAACGTTTCTTGGAACAACAGACTGAGTGAAGCCAAACAGGGAAATGTTTTCAACCCAAGAAACTATCATCTCCAAGAACGCAAGCTAATTGATCGCCCCGTATCTTCGCATCAAAATGGTGAAACACCATCTACAAGACAAAGCTCTTGGAAATAACAGAACATCTTTCAAAATGGAAAATAAAGAAATGTGAATAATGACAGTATTCTGAAATTAACAAAACTTCCTTCAAAACTCATATAAGAAATTCATCCTCCTATACTATCTGTGCCTCTGTCTGTCTATCGTCCCACCCCCGTCTATCTTGAAGACGATGAGAGGTAATTCTCCTCACCCAAATACCCTCCTTTTCTGTCGAGCAGTGGCAATTAGTGACGAAACCACTAGTCATGACCAGCCTACCAACCGCAGCACAGACAGGCGGGCTAACTGGGCCACTACAGTAGCCTAACCAACAATACCAGACAGACAGGCCAGCATGGCCGCTACAGTCGCCCCACCATCAATACAGTAGACAGACAGGGCAGCAGGGCCGCTACCGTAGCTCCACACTCCATCTGTCAACGGCCGCCGTTGATGATAACCATCACAGTTACGGGAGAAGCGACTGTATTACTGCCAGAATTGCCTAGCGATGTTACCACGATTAGCCTCGACACCAGCTGCCAGCCGGCCTGACCCGGCTCCCCGTTCGTGTGTGGTGTGGGGGACTGCAGCCCTGGGGTACGGCAGGCCTGGGGTATGACAGACCTAGGAGATGGCAGCCGTAGGGGATGACAGCTTAGAGGGAGGCAGCCGTTGCGGAATGGCAGCATTGGGGTATGACAGACCTGCGGAATTGCACCCCTGCAGTATGACAGACTTAAGGGTGGGAGCTCTGGGGGATGAAAGGTCTATGGGATGGAAACCTTGGGAGATGACAACCCTGGGGGATTGGTAGCCTTTGGAGACGGCAGCCCTGGGGGATGACAGCCCCAGGGGATGAGAGACCTAGGCGGATGGGAGCCCTGGGGGATGATGGTGGCTCTAGGGGGATGAAAACTGAAATATATCAGCTCATCGGATGCCACCCTGAGGGATGACAGCCGTAGGGATGCCCGCTCAGAGAATGCCACCCTGGAAAATGCTAGCCGTGGGGTTGCCCCCCTGGGTGGGGCATGTGAACCCTGAGGAGGGCAGCCTAAGGGATATGCCACCCTAGGGCACGTGAACCCAGGGTGAGATGCCACTCACTGGGATGAAAGCCACCTTGCATCGCTTAATGCCTGCTGGGCCGTGTTTATTATTGACTGTATCCTGGGCCGGGAGTTTTTGAAAAGGTTGGCTTTATACGAGGCCGGAGTATTATCTGATGGAGTATAGCGCGGCCAACAGCACGAGTGTTTGCGCGGGGTTGAAGATTCGTGGGAGAGAAACGAATCGGTCCGAACTCTGCTTCGATGACACGCCTCACGCTCTCACAGGTTTTCCAAAAGGGGAATTTTGAAATGTGAATAGCCTTGAGCATAACATCTACGCTACGTGCCTAGGCCAACAGCAGCAGCAGCAGTAGCAGCTGCTGTTGGCGCGGCTTCCTCTCTTTCACGAAGCATATCGCAACATCTGTCGCGAGAGCGGCCAGCGTACGTACACTACGACGGGTCGAATCGGATCCAAAACATGACAATCCGATTCCCTGCTTCACCCCACCATCTATAATTCCTGGGGGGCGCCAAGTGTTGGGCGGGGAGCAGGCGGGCAGCCCCTCCTCCCACCCCACCACACCACCCCCCTCCCCCACCACGGAAAAACCTCCGAGGGGAGGCGGTGTTTTAAGATTTAATCGGCACTCTTTACATATGCGTTATCATTACTGGCAACTTATCGTAAGCCATCGAACAAACAAGCTAGGGATTATGAACGCGCCTAATGGACAAAAGCCGCGCGCTCCCAGGGTAAAATAAAGACAGCTTTGGCGTAACCCGACTCCATGCTCGGCGCCGCGGTAATCGGATGGGAACTTTTGTCGACTAGACTGGCCCTTTTTTTTCCTTTTTCCATTTTTATTGATTTTCAGCTTTCAAAGCAAGTACTATAACTGTGAGAAGATTACATACACGTCGACATACATACACACACACACACATACATATATATATATATATATATATATATATATATATATATATATATATATATATATATATATAGGCATATACATAATCGTTTTCTTGTGTGTGTGTGTGTGTGTATGCAAGTGATACCTGGTTAACAACAAGTGGGACACAGGAGCCCAGCATCCTAGCCTCTCTACCCTCTTGAATATCAACACATCAAACGTCGCTCCACCTGCGTGAACACTATATTCCTCAACCCCCACCAAACAGCAGGAACAGATAAGTTAAATACGACTCACTAAACAGATGGGAAGAGCACGGTAGCAAAGGAAAGACGAGTAGGAGATGAGAAATCTATTCTGGACAAGTGTTTCGACCTTACTGTCTCGCTCAGGCAGAGTGTTAGGTCGACGCACGTGTTAAGAATATACGTCCCAGCTCCTGCTTGTGTCTCCCGTTCTCTGAACAATACGAAATAGTTACAATCGACCATGAGGAAACGTGTGTACTGGCTAAGACATAAATCTCTTTACACTCATGAAAAGACACTACAGATTTATGGAAAGAAATAAAAATAGAAGTTGCTTATATCATATACAATACAAATGTTTCTGATCCTATTCAGTAGACTGAATTCATCTCACGTCACTAGAGAACAAGGCTCATAGAAGTTCTTATAAAGCTGTTGTTGACTGATGAGGCAAGACAGACTCGGTGAAACAGGAGACAAGGGCTGCAGGAGGAGGCTGGGGCTGAGTACTTGTGAGTGGTGAGTGGGTATTTACCAGCAGCGGGTGAACGCGCGAGTTAGTGCGTAAGAGAGGGAGTGAGTTAGTGAGTGGGGGAGGGAGAGAGAGAGAGAGAGAGAGAGAGTAATGGGGAGGGAGGTAGTGAGTGAGAGGGAGTCAGTTAGCAAGTGAGAGAGGAAGCGAGTTAATTAACGAGAGCGGGAGAGAGTCAGTGAGCGAGAGAGTGAGACAGTCAGCGAGTGAGAGAGTGCGAGAGATAGATAGTCAGTGAGTGAGAGTGAGTGAGCGAGAGCGTGAGGAAGCGTATTAGTGAGTGAGAGAGCGCGAGAGATAGATAGTCAGTGAGTGAGAGTGAGTGAGCGAGAGCGTGAGGAAGCGTATTAGTGAGTGAGAGAGTGCGAGAGAGCGATAGTCAGTGAGTGAGAGTGAGTGAGCGAGAGCGTGAGGAAGCGGTATTAGTGAGTGAGTGAGAGAGAGAGGGAGGGAGCGAGTAAGAGAGAGAGGGAGTGAGGGAGGGAGTGAGTGAGCGAAAAGGGCAGGCCAGAGGATCGTCCGTACCGCACATCGATAAACTCATTACAAGGAACAAACAAAAACGCACGTCGGGCCGGCGGCAGGTTAGGGCCAGACTCGCTGTGACAGACAGCCGACCAGCACGGCCCCTCCTGCCCCGCGCTGCCACGTGCCACGGGGGAGGGGGGGAATGAAGCGGGGGAGGGAGGGAGGAAGATGAAGTGGGGGAAGGAGGGAGATTAAGCGGGAGGGGGGGGGGAG
>JAYMFT010205547.1:0-11600 GCA_038088735.1 Panulirus argus | reverse complement strand
CTCGCCCACCACTATGACATTTTTTGGCCACATCTGCTTTGTAAAATGGTGGCTTGTCCACAGTAACCATATTTTAAGTCACATGGACTCCCGTGGTGTAGCGGTTCGAGTTCCTGACCGTGACTCATTCACGGGACGCCCAGGGTCGACCGCAAAGGCTCGAATCCTGGTTATGGCAGTTGGTTCACAGTCAACCCAGCTGTTCATACACTCTTAGGGGTTAATTGATAAAATGGGTACCTGGCTCAGGCTTACCCCCGACACCATCCATTTTTAAAGCATTGCAAAAAGCATCTCTGTCAACCCTGTAATACGCGTTCTCCAGATCCATAAATGCCGCATACAAATCCATCCGTTTTTCTAAGCATTTCTCACATACATTCTTCAAAGTAAACATCTGATCCGCACATGCTCTACCACTTCTGAAACCAGACTGCTCCTCCCCAATCTGATGCTCTGTACATGCCTTCATCCTCTCATTCAATACCCTCCCATACAAATTACCAGGAATACTTAACAAACTTATACCTCTGTAGTATGAACACTCACCTTTATCCCCTTTGCCTTTATACAATGGCACTATACATGCATTCCGCCAATCCTTAGGCACTTCATCATGATTCATACATACATTAAATACCCTTACAAACCAAACAACCACACAGTCAACCCCTTTCTTAATAAATGCAACTGCCGGACTTCATCTTCCACAAGGCTTTCACCACCTCTTCTCTCTTCACTAAACCACTCTCCATGACTCTCACTTCGCATACCACCCCGACCAATACATCCTACATCTGCCACTCTGTCATCAAACACATTCAACGATCCTTCAAAATATTCACTCCATCTCTTCCTCACTTCATCACTACCTGTTATCACTTCCCATTTGTCCCCTTCACCGATGTTCCCATTTGTTCTCTTGTCTTTCGCACATTACTTACCTTCTTCCAAAACATCATTTTATTCTCCCTAAAGTTTAATGATACTCGCTCACTCTAACTTTCATTTGCTATCTTTTTTAACTCCTGCTTTTTCTTCTTGACCTTCTGCTGCTTTCTCTTGTAAGACTCCCAATCATATACACTCCTTCCCTGTAAGTACAGTCCAAACGCCTCTCTTTTCTCTTTCACTAGAAACTTTACTGACTCATCCTACCACTTACTACCCTTTCTACTCTGCCTACCTCCCATCTCTCTCATGCCACATGTATCTCTTGCACACGCCATCACTGCTTTCCTAAATACATCTTATTCCGCACCCACTCTCCTCACTTCATTTGCTCTCACCTTTTGCCATTCTACACTCAAACTCTCCTCGTATTTCTTCACGTAAGTCTCTTTCCCAAGCTCACTTACTCTCACCACTCTCTTCTCCCCAACATTGTTTCCTTTTTTTCGAAAACCTCTACATATCGTCACCCTCGCCTCCACAAGATAGTGACCAGGCAGCCCACCAGGAACCCTTCTCAGCGCATTTACATCCAAAAGTCTCTCTTTTACACGCCTGTCAATTAATACGTAATCTAATAATACGCGTTGGCCATCTCTCTTACTCACATACGTATACTTGCGTATATCTCTCTTTTTAAACCAGGTATTCCCAATCACTAGTCTTTTTCCAGCAAACAAATCCACGAGCTCTTCAACATTTCCATTCACAACACTAAATACCCCATGCGAACCAATTATACCCTCAGCTGCCACTTTATTTACCTTTGCTTTTAAATCATCCATCACTAATACCCGGTCTCGCGCACCAAAACTGCTGACTTACTCATTCAACTGCTTTCAAAACACTTGCCTCTCATGACCTCTTTTCTCATGACCAGGTACATAAGCACCAATAATCACCCATCTCGCACCATCCACTTTCAGTTTTACCCACATCAATGTGGAATTTACTGTATCACACACTCCCACAATTCCTGCTTCAGTAGTAATGCTATCCTTCCTTAGCTCTTGTCCTCTCACCAACCCCTGACTTTAAACCTAAGACATTTTCAAACCATTCCTATCAATTTACCACTGAGCTTCGTTTCACTTAGAGCCAGAACATCCAGGTTTCTTAACTCAAACATACTACCTATCTCTCCTCTCTTCTCATCTTGGTTACATCCACACACATTCAGACACACCAATCTGACCCTTCGAGGAGGATGAGCACTCCCCGCCTGGCTCCTTCTTCTGTTTCCTCTTTTAGAAATTGAAATACAAGCGTTGATGGAATGTTCTTGATTAGGGCCTCAGTTGCCCGTGCCGTCTCGGCTAAATAAAAACAAAAATATAAAGACATCCATAATAACTATCTCTGGCCCATATGAATGTATTCTCACCACCAATAACCACATCTTGAACCACAGTGTACTGACCAACAATAACCTGCTCCTGGCCTGACCACATATACTCACCAGCCACAATGACGTCCTGGTCCCGAAGGAACTTGCGGCACCATCTGTGGTCGTCGCTCACCACCAGAAACACCGGGTTCACCACCCTGTCAGAGGTCAGGCATCGTTAGTTATGATGACCATCAAACCATCGTATCAATTACAATAACTCAGCCTAATTATAACGGTCATGACTGAACAGTAAACAAGATTTGTTTTTTCTTTTGCATGAAGCCACTGGTCACGGAAAATGGTAATCTTCCAGGCCAAGCCCTTCCAGGCTAAACCCTTGCATGAACAGTTTAAAAATCTGCAGAAGCAATATGGAAGATGATTTTTTTTTTTTCTCTATTTTTTTTTTTGAGGGGGTGGAACACCTCTCTTATTAACAAGGATCAGGTCATGGCTGCTAGGAAAGACATAAGAAGGTAGGAAGTTCCACAGCTTGATGGTGTAAGGAGTCAAATACATATTACAGCAGCCACCCATGAGTTGCCAACGGCCACACAGTAATCATGCGACACAGTTGCCTGTCAAGTACTATGCGGGCTAGCTAATGGCGGGGACACACATGCAGCCATTTCCAGGGAGCAAAACAAAAAAATTAATTTCGAAACAGGAGGGAAATAAGCCGGGTGGACAAGTGGGGTCTAGGTTTAATGACAAACTGGGAGAGCTGCTAAGGTGGGCTGCTTTGAAATCGACTTTGTCAAGTTAGTATGTACAGCTAGAACCTCCCCAGACGTGAGGTTAGTACTCTATGCTAACAAGGATCAGACCCTCGTATAATCAGAGCGACTGTTCAGAGGAGAAGAATTTATGGCATCTAAACAGGACTTGCAGTATCTTAGGGGAAGACTGATCTAATGATGCAATTTAGGATTTTCAAGATAGATGAGTGAGGCAAAGCCTATAGGCTTAGTTAGTGCGTACGATGATTCCATGAATACCTGGTGTGCCGAGTGGCCGAACTATGGAGACATCAATGGAGACGAGAAAATTATGAGGAAGTTTTAGGAAGGGAAAAAGAGGAAATTCAGCTTTTACAGGCCTTAAACCTAACTGGGAAGTCGTCTTTAAATCTGAGTTTATAGCGGCAGTTGTGACGAGACGAGACGCATATTGAATGATTAAAAAAAAAAGCTCCTTTGAAAAAGTCGAGGGATGCAGGAATGAGTCGTCAGTGTATGAATGCATTTGAAAACCCGTTGACGAAAAAAAATCGTTGATTAATAGGTGATATTTCTGAAGTGTCTGTGTGCAAGAAATAGCATGATAACTTTACAAAGCTAGAAAGAAAGATAACTGTCTTCAACACAAGGTAATCCATGCACCTACTTCCTTCTGTAGTAATCGAAGGCTCGTTGGAAGTACATTTCGTCCAGCTGTGTCAGGTTGTAATGAATGAAGATGTACTTCGTATAGTCTCCCCTGCGGACGTGGACCGTGATGAGCGTCACCTTCTCCCGCGTGTACGTCGGATTCACTTTTCTGAGAGCTTGGTTGATGTTTTCCCTGGCCCGCTGTAGCAGGTCCTCCTTGAAGGTGAGCAGGTGACGGATCAGGCCCCTGTGGGCCATGATCAGGTCCCGGGGGCAGGGGTTGTGGAACACGTAGTACGATCGTTTCAGCAGAGGCTCCGTCACCACCTCCTGGGGCGCCCGAGCCAAGCTGTCCTGGGCGGCCTCGTACAGCATCCTGTAGAGGTCGTGGTAGAAGATCCTCTCGGTGTCCTTAGTAAAGCAGCTGGGGTCCTGCACCGGGAGGGTTACATTCTCCAGGATGCGACTCAGTGTTGTATTCATTTGCTCTGTTATTGAAACCTGCAGGAGGTGAAACCCTTGTCTGAAATACTTTCCTCTTTCGTTTCCAGATACACCTACCATGGTACCCACTTTGTAAATTGCCTCTATATGCTTACTGCTTAAGGTAAAGATATGTAAATTATAGTTATGTATAATATCATAATCATTTTAATGATTTGATGGTACAATTCAGCAGATATCATAATCATACAATAGATATTAACATTAGCTTTTTGCAGAGTCATACTTGTGTGGTCTCCATTATTCCTCTCTGCAACACCATCCCGCCGGTGCTTGGTAAACAGGTTCTTCTCATTATACACCACAGGACACTGGATTATCACTTTGACATCTACAGTTTTCCCCCAACCACAGTAATTACAGTAACACCGTCAAGACTACATCCCTCATTTCATTTTATGGTTCCTCCCGCATGACACGTAAGGTCTTCGTATGGAAAAGAAGAGCTTTATCATACGACTGAGACATCTCTAAACGTTAATTCAATTGGGAAGTCCCAAGTACAGACCTCTGGGAGAGGAGAGGTTGACACGGTTGGTACATTAGAGAAAAAAATATATGGTGTTGGTCTCAGCAGCGGCCCTCTTTGTATCTTGAGGAACTTCCTCTCTGGTCCAGAAGTAGAGGCAGATGGTGATGTGTCACTAACTCTTAAGCTGCGTGACACCACTGGTGATGCTGATCCTGAGGGGTCAAGTCACATAACCTTTTGATGACTCTCTCCAGCTCTGTTAGTGTATCTGTGGCAGCATGTGACTGTGACCGGTGCTCCTGCCTTCCACTGTGTCTAGGATGATACGTGTCTGTGATTTGTGCCTTCGCCAGGCACGTGTCCGTGATCTGTGCAGCTGTGATAGAGTCTCTGTCTGCGATGGTACGTGTTTGTAATCTGTACCTCTCCGAGTATGCTTGTCTGTGGCGGAGTGAGCCTGCAGAGCAAAATTTTATGTTCGTTTGATGAGTTCAATAATATCTAAATAAAAAAAAAAAGAAATGGAAGAGTCCAGCAAGCTTATAGCTCCAAGTTACCGGCATCCTGGTGTGCATAGAAACTCCATAGCTCAGCCTGTCTCTGTTGCCAACGAGAAGGAGGGCTCACTGGCCCTCCCCAAGACCCTTAACCCAGATTTGACCTGTCTATTTTGCACTCTCTTCAGTTTCTCACCAGAAAATAGTTAAGTGTGAGTCTAAGAAACTAGGAGTCATGTTTAGATGCGTAGTTTCTATCCTGACATCTGAACAGTTGCTCCGATTTCACATAAGCCTTGCCCTTTCGTGTATAGTGTACTGCATCTGAGGAAGTTCCAGCTCTTTATTATCATTTGACAGAGTCGAATGCGTAATAATGCATACTTAACAGCTCCCCATATCTCAACTGTAAACAAGACGTATTTTCCTTTGAGTGAAATGTTGGTTCTGTTTCCCTCTTCTGTAGATATCATTCCGGCTTCTGCTCCCGAGAACCAGCTGCTTAATTGCCCCAACCATTAGCTAGACCACGTACTACAACGGCAAGCGACTGTTTCCCCATTGGCAACCCAACGGTAAAACGTTGTGATGTGTGTCTGTTTGTTTCCCTAAACTGCTTGTTCTGGAACTCTTTACCTCATAACATCTTTTCAAAAAGCATAGACTTTCTCCTTGCAAAGGGCTGAGTGTTTTTCTCCATTTTCTTCAAAATCATTACATTATTCTCCCCAGTCACTCCTTACTTCTCTGTCTCTTTTGTCCTCTTTTGCGTTCCAGTAGAGGCCTGGCTGCGATGAGGACCTGGGTTCATGACTGGAACCTTTAACACACAAACACACACACACAAAAAAAAAGCTGTACTTAAAGAGTCTTCCTGAGCACCAGCAGACAGCAGGCGGGCACATATGCTCCTGCACACGGGCATGGTAGCTCTTGTTTCTGGCTATGAATAAATCGATTCCAGTAAGTTTACTCTACCAGAGGTTAGGATGCTAATCTTTTGTACGATAAAAAGAAGAAAAAAATATGGAAAACGAAACATAAACAATATGTTTCCTTCCTACTGGTGGAAGGCAATAAAAAAGGTTCTGCTACAGACTGAAATCATGAAGGGTTAACATTTGCATTCTCCTCTGTCATCCTTTGCTAAACATCTTGACAATGAAGACAAATAGAAAACCACAGTTCTGATGTTTCCTTTGACAATAATCATAAGCTATTTCGTGTGAAGTTACAGCGTGGAAGTTACGATTAAAACTCTCATCAGTGTAAAAATGAACTACTGCACCACGATGGATGGAAGGCGACTAGGCTATGGTGGCCTGGCCTCTGACCTGAGCCTTAAGGGCCTGGGTATAGACCAGGCCGTTCATACCTGAGGGCTGTGACCGTCGTGCCCAATGGGATGAAGAAGGATAGAAATGCTAAATACAAATAGTAACGTTGGTGTAGGAGGTCAGGTTCAAGGTATAGTTAGTCTTATGTTGTTGTCATTACTGTACCAGTTGATGGTGGTGGTAGTGGTGGTGAGGAATTGGTGGGAAGGAGAGAACTTACCCTGATGCCGAAGAGGTGGCGCAGTAGGAACAGACTCACGTACTGACACAGGTTATTGCCCAGCCGACCCCCGGAGTTCATCGCCACGTGGGGCGCCCCGCACTCTGTGGGGCACAACGTTTATTACATACGCGTTGCTATTTTGTCTGTTTGTGTGTATGTATATGTACCTCGTGTACGAACGTGTGTGCGTATCAGTGTACGGGAGGGGGGGAAGGAATACACACATATCCTTGGTCCGCACACACACACACGCTCATATAATTAATCAATCCCATGTGGACACAACTGGAAGACACAGTTGTACATATAACGAGATATGAGAACTTCCATACAGGCACGTTCTTACACAGACATAGACACACACACACACACACACACACACACACACTGACCAACAAATTCAAAAGTACTTTCACAGTGGAAGACGCTACAGGGGAGGAGGTTTTAGAAAACAATGAGACATTTAGAGAAGACGTTGACTGAATACTAAAAGGTCTTGACCCATCAAGGCTTATAGTCCTGATGAAATTTCACCATAAGTGCTGAGAATGGAAAATGTGTGGAGATGCGCAACACAAACCTGTTGAAATACTGTTCGAGATGTGACTAGAGAGAGAGGAGTACCGAGGGAATGAGAAAGGGCGAACGTCGTACATGTGTATAAGAAAGGAGACCAGAATGTGGCACTGAACTACAAACCTGTCACACTGACGAATGACGTCGGTAAGGCACTCAAGAAGATAATAAAAAAACAACTGGATGACTTCCTACAGACGAGAAATTACTTTAGTAAGAGACATCATGGTTTCGCAGAAAGGAAGTCGACGGTAACGAACCTTTTATATTTCTACGAGAGAGTGAGCTCTGTTTAAGATAGAAGGGAAGGATTGGTTGTAACTGGACTGCCAGAGAGCATATGACATTGTAACGGAAGGGAGGCTGTTTAAGAGGATGGATCACTAGGCAGGGATAGAGGGAGATTCCTTCGAAGAATGGATTGTCTTAGTGTAGGGGAACAAAGGACGCTTGTCTGAGTCAACTAAAAATAGGCTGAGCTCACCAGCCAGAGGAGTGCTGTAGGGTGCTATTCTATTCTTTACCCATGCGAATGACTAGCCAGAAGGTCTTGTCTCCTACCTGAATAAGTTGGCAGATGACGCAAAGCTCATGAGGGATGTGAAAGCGAGTAGGATTGCATGAACCTACAAGGAAATCTAGACAATCTACAGTTGTTCTGATACAGCGTTGACCAAGTCAAACCCAAGAAGATGTAAAGTAGTGGGGATGGGACACAGCAAAAGAAGGTCTTACTAAATACATCTAACATGTAATAAGCTGCAGGAATCTGTGTGTGAGAGAGACCTGGGATTCTAACGTGTCGCCAGATTCCCACTTTAGGGGGATGATTACGAAAACCAACTGTCTGCCGACAAATATTACAGTTCCATGCAAGCTCATGAATAAGGAAATATTTAACAAGCTGATCACATTGCACTAGAGTGTGCTTCCTATACTTGGTCGCCTGACCTAAAGAAGCAAAAACCATTAACAGAAAAGGTCCACAAGAGAGCAACAAAGATAACAGAATAAAGAGAGGTGAGTTACAGAGAAATGCTAGAGGTCTTAGATCCCCAACCCTACCCTACCCTGAAAGACAGAAGACATTTTAGTTTTTAAACTAGTTTGTTGGGGAAAAGTTCGTCAGAAGGTACATGTATAGAACAACCAGAGGACATTAAATGAAACTGAACAAGAAGCTTGCTAGAAATAATGTAAAGACGTACTTTCATTGTATAAGAGTGGTGGGTGAATGTAACAGAGTAAATAAGGACATGGTAAATGTGGAGAACATATGGAGGTTTAAAAAGTTATATGACAGCAAAGTTGGAGAGATGGGGTACACGAGTGTCTAACCCTTTCCCCCTACAGTAAAACAGACATTTACAAACGGATAAGAAAGTACATTCTTGTCAGGGAAACAGACACGTTATGTGATTATTTACTTTCAGCTCGCTTCAATAGCAGATGTTAGAGGACACCTGGAACTTCAGTAAGTGACCGAAGACGTCTGAATGAGGCTTGCCAAAAACAATGAAAAAAGGAAATGAATAGATAAACTGGCAATGCTGACGCCTGTGGGTTGACAGTGAGTGCATATGACAGATCTCCTGTATACTTAAACCATATATTGCCAGTTGTAAATTATTAACAAGTCATATAAATAATGATCCACTTGAGACATGACTTACGTCAGGGACAGAAAACCAGAATTGTTCAGGCCTGGAGTGGTTCCTGGTGGCACCTGTGTCTTGGTAGCGACGAACCCAGCGGGAAACGGTGGGTGCTGACACGCCAGTCCTCAGTGAAATTTCTCGAAAGCTATTCCCCTCCCTGTAAAGGATGATAACAGTTGCGCGCACACCTTCTGAACACTCCATAGTGAATGCCATAATCTTCACAGGAGTTTACAGTATTGTCTCACATGGTGTTCCATATACGTCAATGGTTTCGACACAAATCCAAACCCTGCTGTATGCAGTGTCAGCAATTCTCGTCCTTACCGACCTCCACATAAGAGTATGTTAGGGCCATTCTTAAAGTCCAAATTGGCAACTTCTGCGCTGGAAGATTCAAATATGACCGGACCCCTAGTGTTCACTCTGATATCCATCGTACCCAGCTGTAACGATACTTTCTCGGTTGAGTGTACACACAGTGCTCAATTCTGGGACCATTATTCTTCTTGATCTATGTCAATTACTTTCCAGAAGGATTTGGATTCCCTCCTGAACACGTTTGCGGATGATGTCAAGATCATGAGAGAAATAAAAAGCAAGGAGGATTACGTCAACTTACAAGGGTACCTAAAGAAACCCCCAGTTGTTCTACATATGATAGGTGAAATATAACAAGACTGAATGTATGATAAGAACAAGGGTAGGACACTGAAAGAATCTCAGTATGATTATAGGGAAAGGCTAGAGACCTTCAACTTGTCCCTCATGGAAGATAGAGGAGTAAGGAATGACCTGATCTCATCGTTAAGTTTTCACAGTAGGTTGATGAAGTCAACAGCGTAAAGTTCTCGGAAACTTGCAAGGATTGAACCAGAAACCAAAACATGCAAATAAACAATTAGTGTAGATGTAAAGAAGTACTTTTACAGTATAAGAGTAATGAAGGAATGGAATAAACTGAATCACGAAGCTGTAAATGTGGACAGCATACAGATGTTTGAATAGTATGAAAGTAAAGAAAATTCATAAGATCTGGCCCCACGGGTGTAGAATTCCATCCTCGTACTGTACAAATAGGTAATTACAAATAATTACAAAAGACACATATACACACACACAGAGAACAACAGCAGGAGTACCATACAGGAGCACCCAAGACTAGGTGTCGTCTAGTGGAGAAGACCCAAACACTCTACAGCCTCATCGCACCTATGGTTCCAGTAACAGGAGGGACGAGGTGCCAGATGGGACCTCAAATGCGTTTCTTGAGATGAGTTAAGCACGTTACCCGAACATGTTCCTCTCGGAAGAAAGGAAAATAGTATGTATCCGAATTAAGAATATGAGTTTAAAGACTCGACCCCACGGGTGGAGAGGTTACACGCGAGATGGGAAGACAAAAGACAAAAATCATACAGCCTCACCGTCCGAGGATGGAGGGCGTCGTCACAAACGCCAGTCCTCACGTCAGGTCATCTTTTAATATACTCAGTATTGGTGCAATTCCCCCCAGTAGTCTCTTTCTCTTCCTCCTCCTCCTCCTCCTCTAGTACTAAAGAGCAAAAAGCCAGTTTTGCCTCAAGAAACTAAACCCTGTGAGGCCCCATTTTGGTACAACTATGTGAATTGTAATAATCCTTGTGAGTTTTTTGTTATCAATGGTAGTTACTACTCATCTCCACGTACACACATGAGCCCTTCTGAAAATCTACTCCAGCGGTGCAAAATCCTTAAAAGGTGCCCTGGTCATGTGGATGGTCTTGACATATAAGCTATAGGAAGCAGCAGCCAGATACGTAAAATAGGTCGAGACCATGTGGACTAGAAAGACACGCAGACAACTCACGAGAACAGTGGCAGAAATAATACCTGCAGAACAGATAGGCAGAAGTAACGATGCAGCAGAGAGAAAGGAGTGGGTGAAGTGAGGTGATAGCAGACGAGTTGATATGCTGGAAGGATTTCTATTCCAATTTCACTAAGTAAAGGGATGGAAGAAGAGCCAGCAGCTTTACTCGAGCAGCCCTCCACACCGGAAGAAATAAATCCCCTGTACATACAGAATAGCTGCTCGCGTGAAAACTAATTGTGGCACCTATATACAACACTCCAGTTCCTGAGAGGTAGATCTTATGATGTTCATTTTTGTGATCTTTTTGGTCACAGGAGAATATAGTTATGCCCATTATATTCATCTTGTTTCAAGGTTAACCTGAGATATTTTTAAAATGAATTGAATGTGAGAAAAAGAGAGAAAATGACCTAGAGGTAGAAATTGCCTTTGGACACTGATTTAACCAGTTACCTACTTCCCTGCTCAACTACTTCCCATTTAAATGATACTGCAGAGGTACGGATTAAGAGACGAAATATGTTAAGTGAAAGTAAAGCAGATTTGTAGGATGGAATCGTTGGCATAAAACGTAATTTTACAGTAACAAATTTAAAGTGCTAGGTTTGTACCATATGCAGTTTAGGGCCTCCGTTTTGAAGATGAAGTGTTAAGCGTCGACTGAGTGATGCAGTAGTCATAGGATGTGGTTCATGTCTTTCCCAATAACTATGACCTGGCTCATTTCAAGAGACATGTTTTTCACTTTCTCAAAAATTTGCAAATAC
>JAYMFT010205536.1:0-11600 GCA_038088735.1 Panulirus argus | reverse complement strand
ATATATATATATATATATTATATATATATATATATATATATATATATATATATATATATATATATATATATATATAGAGGCCGACGTAGCACTGTCAGAGCATCACCCAGTTTGGGCCATCTTGAGTGAAAGAAAAGAGTATAAGGCAAAGAAAGTAGAAATTAACCAAGGCTCCGCAGGTGTTCGCAGACCTGTCTTTAGAGGCAGAAAAATTATGGGACGAGAAAAAGACAAAAGAAGGAAGAGAAGAATTTCACTGTTTAGTTGTTCAGGGAAGGAGGAGGCATTATAACAGTCCGTCATCGAGTGGCTGGACTCTACACAGAAACTATGGGAAGCAGCAACCAAACGCATGTCACGAGTCTAATATTGTGCCGTTGGGGACACGCAAACAACTCAAGAGAATAATGGCCAAAATAATATCTAAAGAATAGAAAGAGAGCTGCAGCATCGATCGTGGCGTTAGGAAAGGGAAAGTTGAAGAGAATTATATATATATATATATATATATATATATTGCACTGTCCTTATACAGTACCCTACATTGTCCAGTATTTTTTCTTGTAATGAACAATAAAAACAAAGGATATGGGAAAGATTACTGTTCCATAATTCTTTATCACGAGAAACAAGGTCATCTTCCGAGACATCACTTCCCTTCACCTTATGTATTTGACTGGCCACATTCACCTGACTGGCTTCACTCTTCACTTTCACCTTATTCACTTGACTCGTCACCTTCCTCTTACATGTCACCTTCACTCTACGTCACTCATCGGATGAGTGCCAGAGCCGCCAGTAAGGGCGACTGGTTCTTTACATTTTCCTAGTATTTTAACCCTTTTTAACAGTTTTACTGTAGCACTGTTGACCCCTTACTTAACTAGTTGTAGTTATAATTTCAAAGGTGTGTGCATGTCAGTGACTTAGAATATAAGTCAGGATATTGTATTTAATGAAACATATTCTCTTTCTCTCTCTTTTACACACACACACACACACACACACACACACACACAGACACACATCTAGACAAGGAAGGTGTCATCTCTCTATGATTAGACGAAGGAATTAGGTCACATCTCACACGTGTTCAACATTAGGCAAGGGACGTTGTTGCTTCTCTTTACGGAGCATGCCTAGGCAAGCCTTTGCCAGCCACACACTGTTTTTGGTCGGTTACCACCCCATGAACAATGGTTGGTCCGGCAGTGGGGCAGTGTGTGTTTTGTTACATGACTGCCTGGGCCCCTCAGGGAGTGCTCGTGATACGGGAGGGGTAATGTTGTTGTTAGGCCTGAGGGAGTGGGGTGTGGACGGGAGACAAAAGAGCCTTGTTTTGAAGACTTTGAGGAAACACACTATAGTATATATTGTGCTCGAGAAACTAAGAAACATAATTTCTGTGGAGTTGCCAGTGTATCACATTCACATGACATAATAATGTTACCTTACTGCTGGGAGAAGACTTAGTAACCATTGATGTATGTAAACCATAGGCTGAGCTGTGTAGACTAGCCACACCCTCCGCTACCTCCCCTGTATACGCTCTCCAGCCATTGTTGGAGGTGCGTAAGCTGTTTCCACATATCCTGGTTACACTAGTTATGCCAGCTGTGCACGCCTCCAACATCAGTATATATACACCGCCTCTCAAACCTCGCAACAATTTCATAACTCTTCTTATTATGCTTCCCTCCCGCAGTGCTCGTCTTCCCCTCACCACTGTAGTACATGTACTCCCCCCCTCCCCCAATACTGTAAACGCACTCTAATGTAATTACATAATTTGCCCTTCATGTGCACACTCCCACACGTGAACTGTACATCCTCTTCCTGTTGTAGTGTCACTGTAACATCCCTTTAACGAACTGCACACTGTACACTTGTCCTCATTCCTTAGCACCTTCCCTCTCACTTACTGTACATTTTTCCCACCTATTCTGTACTCTTCCTCATCTCACCTCCTCCTACAACCAGCCTCGCATACTCGTCCCCTTTCCACCCTCACACCTTTACATTTTACCCCCGTTTCCCACCCGTGTACCCTCATCCCCACCTCATACTATCTCCTGTGCACTGTGCCCCATGTTTAGTGTTAGGCAGAGAGAGGCAGGGAGGGAGGCAGGCAGGGAGGCAGGAGCAGGAGGAGGAGGGAGTGTGTAGCGGTGGTTGTAGTAGGCTAGAGAATCTGAAGTTGTTCCGTTTCCGTCCCCAGATCCAACAGCCATATTACCCTTGCTACCATCCGTCACCTCACGGTAGGCCACAGGAACAGAGACCGTCCGCCCATTACAGCCTTAACAACACATCAATTCCTCCAGAAAACCTACCTATAATGTTCCCAGTAAGTTTTCCTTCTCATCAGCAGACTTATGAATGGCAGCGAACGCCACCCATCAGAAGCATGACTGGAGACTTACTTCGCTGTTGCTGCTTTGCACAACTTCCCACAGCCGTGCAGTCCCGCGTCGTCAGCCAGAAGCTTTCTTATATTCTTTCATGTGTTAGCTACCTGGTTCTGTTTTTTAGTACGTGTGTGTTCTCCTGCCTTCGCTGTATGCTACTAGAAGCAGTGCTACGCGGCGCTAATGTAAAGTACACTGACTTCTAGTAGACGAGCCACGCGTCCTGCATATGTCACCACAGTTGTAACACATCTCTCTCTCTTTCTCTTTCTCTTTCTCTCTCTCTCTCTCTAACCTCCACATCTCACCACCTCTTCATATCCAACACACTCATCACTAACATTACCCCCCTCCCCCTTCCCCCTCCCCTTCGTCCTGTTGTACATATGCTTGCTACTAATATTTGTTGTAATTACTAACATCTTGTATTATTATTTTTTTTTACCCCTTCACAACAGGTTCCCCCCCTCCCCTCCACATAAAGAATTAAAAACTTTTCTTTTTTCAGCATTTTGGTCCATTAATCCAACAGGCTTTTGTTTTCATATAGTTTGTGGTCTAGGTGTCCCCTTTTCCTCTAGTTTGGTATATCTACTTCCGTCTTGGTATTACGTATGTGCTCTCTCATCTCTCCTCATTTCCAGCGCCTCCTCTCCCACACCCGCTCTCATTTTCCCACGTTTCCTTCCTCTCTCTCCTCGTCCACTTTCCCCTGTGTTTCCTCTCCTTTGGGTGTTACGGCCAGCTCCCTTCCTCCCGGGTTCACTCTCCCTTACGCATGTCCATAGTTCTCCCTTCCCTCCACTTTCCTCTCTCTCTCTCTCTCTCTCTCTCTCTCTCTCTCTCTCTCTCTCTCTCCATGTCTGTGTACTCGTCCATCCCCGTGTCCAGAATGGTAAATGTCCATGTCCACTCTCTGCCTTCGCTTTATCTGTTGTTTTGGTCATTGTATTTCACTCCTGCTTTAGCCGTAGAGAGGGCCCGCATTGTGCAAGTTCTCCTGTTGCCGGTCTCTCTAGATCCGCATTTCTTCCGGAACCCCCCTTGATTAACTCCTTACCCATATCTTCATTTACTTTCAGACATGTGCCAGAATGTATCACCATATGTTACGCCAGGCCCGTCACCTTAACCACAGAAATCCGACACAAAACTCTTCACATCCGTGTGTTCTGTACTCCATCACGCCCTTTTCATTAGCTGTTATATGGCACTGTTTGAATATTGATTTACACCTGGTTTCTCTCTCCACTACACCCTCGTTCCAGTGTCTTCACTGTCCTTATCGTTACACCTGATTATTTTTTTTTTTTTTTACCCTCCATTCTGTGTTGCACACCGCTACCTGATGTGGCTATGTACGTACACCAGTCTTGAAGACCAGAATGCACGATTACTTCTCTCAAAACACACGTCCTTCAGTGGTTGGACCTGTAAACCCACAATCCCTTTCCCGCGAAACACAATACTTGTCGTTAGCTTTATACATAATAGCTTTAGTTAGCTGAGGCACAATAGCTGCAATTAGCTTCACCTAGCGTTCTTCGTCCCGCCAGATACATGGTTCGTTTGTGGTGCTTTGTTATATGTAGCCTAAGATTTATTTCAGCTGTGATGTGTAAAACTCGACGCCTTTGAATTCGGTGCGACGCGCGACCCCCTCGTGTCTTATATGCCAGGTGGTCGCGCTCACTGGGTTTATTGGCCAGACCGCTGAAAACGACCCATGTAGGATGGATCAAGTAGTTGTGGTGGCTCCCTAACTGTGTATCACCAGCATTACGACCTGTAGTGTGGAACAAGTAGCAGTGGTGGTGGTGGTTAGTTGTGTAGTGCCACCACCACGACCTCTGTAGGATGAAGTAAGTAGTATAGTAGTGATGATGATTCTTAGCTGTGTAGTGCCACCACCACCACCACCACGACCCCTGTAGGGTGGAGTACTTAGCAGTAGTGGTGGCTCTCCGTTGTATAGTGCCATTGTCACGACCTCTGTAGGGTGAAGTGATAATTACGATGGTTCTTACATGTGTAGTGCCACCATCAGCCACGACCTCAGTAGGGTAGACTAAGTAGTAGTGATGGTGCTCCTTCAAGATCCGTAGCGCGACCAACACGACCTCTGTAGTGTGGATCACGTAGTAGTGATGGTAGCACCTAGTTGTACAGCTACGCCAGCACGACCTCTGTAGGGAGGACCTTATGCTAGTAATGGTGTTTCCTGGTCGTTTAGTGCCACCACCACGTCCCATGTGTTTTGAACCAGGCCGTAGAGTAGTAGTGATGGGTAGGATCGTGGTGGTGACTTCTGGGTGTATAGCACTCAACCACCACGACCTGGGTCAATTGGGAAATGTAGTGGTATTGTAGTGGTTCCCTGAATGTACTGTGCTGCCAACCCCCCCTGTAGCTTGAAGGTAGAAGCAGTAGTGGTGGTTCATATCACCACAGCACCACTAACATGACTATCGTGTACCCACTAGTAGTAGTAGTAGTAGTAGTAGTGATAGTGGTTTTCCAGTCTTGCAGATGGCACCACAGAGAGGGCCTGCAATCTGAACTTACGATTGCCGAAGTGACAACACATACAGTGTCTCACCAAAGGTATAACGTCTGCCAGTTACCCGGCAACACACACGATTTTTGATGATCACCAAACACTCCAGTATATCTTGAGCCACACTTGTATCACTTGACTTGAGTGATCGTAATTGACACTTGGCAAATATCCCTAGGATGTTGAGGAGAGCCAAAGTTACAGTAACCTGACACAGTTTCTCTCTCTCTCTCTCTCTCTCTCTCTCTCTCTCTCTCTCTCTCTCTCTCTCACACACACACACACACATCAGTTTGAAGTTCCTTTGTGTGAACTTACAACAAAGTTTGTTCCGTGGTGTAGCCAGACGACACAACAGAGTTTGAGGTTTGATAGTGTTAGGTTACAACACACAAGGGTTTGAGGAGCATGACGTAGTGTGTTAGTTCAACACGGGGAAATGTTCGAGGCTTGTGGAGTGAAGGTAATGTGCTGTGAAGTTAGCTTAAATTAGACTTCCAATTTTGTTGCATCTTACATTTACACAACAAAATGATCTTTGGTGTTGATATCAGGAAGGTATTTTATCATCAGTGTAAGCAGACGAGAGTAACACACGGTCGACCATACGTGGAAAATAACCTCAGTCGACCGGGTGTCACATACCGTCGTGTATACATTTTGGCATATGTTTATTTTCGCTGGGGTGGGGGATGTTTAACACTTAACCACGACTGATGATTAACATGCAGGGGTCCGACCCCAACACCTTCTCCTTCCCGTTTCGTAAACAAACTGTGGGTTCTTCCCTAGCATATTCTTGTGTAATGTTATTGGAAGCAGTTCATCAGTTCCTCTGCCAACTTTGGGTCCATTTCCACATTTCTTGTCTTTCTTGGTAGCAGTTCCCTCAATAATGATTTTTGGTTTAGTTCAGCATTGCACCTCACAATAATTACTCGCATTTCACTACACCATTTTCTCTTATATGAACTGTGGCTCCAGATGAGCTGTTATTATGGCATTATAAGGAACCTTAATGTAGGTGATAGTGACTCCCCTTGAGCAGTTAGTTATGTGAAGTCTGTCTCTCCTATAGCAGACCCTCGAGATCGCGTTCACAAAATATTCATCAGTATAAAAACTTTAGATAAGTGAATAATATGACTTCGGATCACATACAAAAAGAACAGATAATGTTCTGTATAATGTGTTGTGCTATCTAGCTAGAGTTATGATTGATTAGGATGGTGGGTGGTTGTGTATCACTGTACGTGAAAGACCTGACCAGACCTTCTAGTGTTGCTCTGTTATTGTAGTTGTGAAATGTTGCTACTGTTACTAGACGGGAGTGTTGTAGTCATGGCACGCCAACTGTGTTGCAGCACTCCTTTTCCCTTTTTCTCTATCTTCAGAAGCTCCTCTGTCTTGGATGGATAAGAAATAAATACAGTGTTATGGGAGAGGAGCTCCATTACTATTTCACCCGTGTTGTATTACTTAGTTATTCATTTATACGCCATTTTAGGAATTTGCATGAGAATGACCCATGCCGTCTGTCGTCCAAACACAGGGACTTTCTGAACATAATATCTCGGGACATATTCACCTCCTACATGCACAAAAGTCCAGACCTCACAGTGCCTCACAAGACCATAACACACTTTAAACCTTCCAGTATTGCCACTTCAAGACATGACATACTTTCCTGCTTTCATCAACAGCAGCTGTTTGAGACGTTGTGGATGGCCTTTACCACAGTGCTGCAGCACCGCCTGTGGAACATCATAAGGTCACTGGGACAAAGATTACGTTGGCATTGTTGGAAGGATTTGTTGAGACGATTGTGAGAGCGTCGGGAATGGAGTACTGGTCATATGTGTCTGGCTGGACCGATGAATGTACGATAGACGGGTAGACTGGTGGTGCGTGGATGGATGGTGCATACATGCATATTCCGTTCCTATATAGATAATGGAATGATGGGTTACAGCATGGACTGATGGTTGTTGGATGTCCACGTCATGGCTGGCTGCTCGGCCGGCCATCTCTTGGTCTGCAGGTTGATCTTGTATGGCCACCTTTACCCCTCTCTTTGTATGCCCGTCACTGTCACTGTTATCACGCTGTCTGGCAGTGTTTTGGCACATCTCACACACAGTCGGAGTGGAGTGTCTGTCCCGCTTTTTCTTCAACTTATTGATGATTGCAAAGTTGGGGTGTGATAATGATCAAGTCAACAGGAGGGAGGAAAAAAAGAAAGGGAGGGGGGGGGGCGAGATGTCTAAGTCAGACGAAAGGAGCTACATGGGATGAAACGCTGGAAGGCTAGTGAGTTTCATCTTCTTATGTACCATCCCACATACTTTGGCGTGGGCAGAGCATTACAGCGTTTCGGTAGGGACCATATGCGGGAACGGAAGGCGGGGACCACGAGCAGTGAGCGGAGAAGGGGACCTTGGGCAGGCTCCACATTTAGGAGTTGCAAAGTGGGCTTCACCATCGGCAACCACCGTAAGGGACCACAGTAGGGGATCGCAAGCAGTGAACGAAACGCAGTCAGTCACTTGCCGGGACCAGAGACTAGGACCATAAGGTGAGGACCGAGAGTATGGACTGCAGACGAGGACCGCGGGGAAGTGCTGTAGACGAGGACCACAAGTTTGGACAGTAGACGATAATTAATGATTATGGTCTCGGGCGGGGATCATAGAGGGGAACCACAGACGCGGACCACAGATCAGAATCGCAGGTCAGGACAACATGGCCAGAATTACGGGTGAGGTCTGTAGACACAGGAACTGAGGGCAAGAAATATTGGCAAGGATCCCAGGACAGAGGCGCAGGTGGAAAGCATATGATGAGACCAGAGGACAGGCGCGTCAGTCATCCCGTGACTATAAACCACACTTTCCTCACGTCGTCACGAATCTTGGACCCAGTTTTGAGAAATAGTAGACCCAATCCCACATCAGGTCTCACAAGAGAAGCTACCATGTTAGCATTTGGTAGCTTCTCCCGTTAGTTGTAGGAGGGGTCAGTTCTGTATTGGGTCACGAGTAGATCCACAGCGAAGCAGTCGTTCATGGGTCTTAAGAAACCACCAAAATGCTTCTGATGGTTATAATGAGATGGTTGTGGGCGTCAGAGAGGTTCACCACTAGAATTTACCTCGTTCAGGATTCTCAAGTTCCTTAAAGCATTGAAAACTTTCTCGGTTGCAGATGCCTCGTGGAGGCATCTGTTTGCAAGTCGTCACTCGTCAAGTCGCCAGTTGTTACCCCCCCCCCCCCTTTTTTTTTTTTTTTTTTTTTTTTTTTTTTTTTTCCAGTCGTCGGGCACACCTCTTCTGGTTCTCTGGAGTCTCAAGTGGCTTAGTTCCATGTTTTTAGAAAAAAGAAAATAGGAAAATTAAATCCATCGCCGCAAGGCCAGTCTTCCTGCGCTATGTAAGGTACGGCTGGCTCAGAGGCCTGGAAACACTAGTAACTGGCAGCGCGTGAGTAGCGGCTTCGGGTCGGATTGATTCCAGATAAACTTGTGTTACCGCAGGAGTCCTGACACTTTACCAGTGTATTAAATCACTAAACATTTAACAGTTACAATGACTGTATTGCTTCAGGAACTCTTGATGCATTGAGATATTTTATTTTTTGTAGGAATAGATCCAGTGACCGACTGTAGGAGGAAATTGCCGTAGGACATTAGTGATGTATTGTCAGTGATGACATTGTGTTTTAAGTAAACCAACTGGACTCACGTAGAGTGCTGTACCTGGAGCCGTGCACACCTGAGCCAACATTCCCTCCTTTACTCTGACTCTCAATTTCTTACTATTTTTTTCCAAAATCCGTCGCGTTCCGCTCGTCTTTGTCGCGCACCTTTATTAATTGGTAAGTGATTCATCATCATCCTTAACAAGATGAGAATTAACGAGATGATGAGTCAGTATTAGCCAAGCTTCTCATGATGATGAGTCAGGATATCTCGGTTCCCACATCCACGATAATGCTGACTTGTACCGTGATCATTATACTGGTCGTTCGTTACCTGTGCGAGAGATGAGGTGCATAATCTGTATCCGTGGTAGTGTCCTGCTTGGACTGACTCTCGGGGAGAGGCGCACCATCTACCGCCGGAGAGCCAAGTCGACGGCCCCCCACACTAACCTGGTGGCGGTCTGGCCGGTGGCTTATCTTGTGAGGACTCGTCTTAATTCTATTTGCAAGAAACTCGTGGAGTAAAACTTAATTTTCTCGATTGGGGAAAAGATTAAAGTTGACTTTGGACACTGAATTTTAGTTTAAAAGTTTAAAAGTAATGATCCGTGTTGACCTTGTTACCGCTGCAGGGGGCTGTCAGCCGTGCTGGGGAGGAGCGGGCGGCTAGGGCAAGTCAAGGGGTGTTAGGAATCCAGGAGAGGTCCAGTGGAGGAGTGACACTGGAGAGTTGCGGGTCATTGTCACTAGTGGTGGTCGTTGTGTATGTAGAAGACAAAGCAGTTAGACAGGTCAGGAAGGTATTAGGGGCGTCCCTTATGGAGAAAGAGGTTGCCTTTGGCAGCGGCTTGTTTGGAAGGGGAGGACTGCCCAAGTGTTTAAGGGGGTGAGTCATGAACGTATAGGGTAGGCGTAAATGATGGGGTCAGGGTTTTATGTGTGGGTAGGTTCAGGATGCTTTGAAGTGACCTGTGGGTGTGGATGATGTGGTGAGTGGACATGTGATTCCATGAATCACAAATCCTGCGAATTAAATAAGTGGCATTACATGTGGTTATGAACATGACACATAACTAATGACTAATGGAGCACCAATTAAAGTCCTGTTGTCGATAAAGCTTATAAGTAGTAACACCATGGAATTAACGGCACGAAAATATACATAATACGACTCTTGTTGCTGGTTGCTTAACTAATATAGCACTAACATGGATGACTATGATATTCCCTTAATACTTAATATCATCATGAGTGTACTATAACTGTATAACATCACAGACGGGGGACAGTCAAAGCGTTTTGCAAGTCAAGTATGAAATGAAAAGACACACACAATTCTTTGTTTTATTTTTTCAATCGTCTTTACTGACCTCAGTGCATTTTACTCTGTCTTTGAACTGGTGATGGCGGTGTTATAGAAGCCATTCGAATGCTGTCAGACCAGACCTCTTTTGCTCATCATTCTCATATCGGCGACCATGTAGATTGAACTTCAAGTTTGGAAGTAGACAGTAGTCATGTTGGGGGCCAGGTTTAGCCTGTTAGGATGGCGTAGCCAAGTTACTGAAAACCACATTCGTTAAGAGCCAACTTGTGTGATGAGGGCCTTGTTGACCGTGGAGCAGGAGATGTACACCTTTTGTCAACATTGCTTGCCGTTCATGGCACAGGCACTTCTCAGTCAGGCCAGCATACTGGTCACTTCTGTGGGGATAGTCAATCAACGGAATTCCTCTGACATCCCAGAAAATCGAGGTCATGATCTTGCCAGCCTGTTATCACAATCTCATGGACTCGAGGTTCCAGTATGTAACTAAAGAGGAAAGAAAATGGGCTGCATTGGCTTCCTGCAGTTCAAACAGGTCGCAAGCCAAAGCAGCTCTCTCTTGTCGATCCTGATGGTTGAGATTTTTTAGGACCCATCATGGTAAAATTCCTTCGTCTGTGCCGCTTTCATGGATTTTGATATGCCGATGCGCAGTATCTTAGTCAGTGGCACCTGCAGGATGCCGTGGCCGTGGGGTATCCTTAAGACTCTCATGACTGCACTCAAGCCCTTTGGCCCATACTGTTACTGTGGCATCCGAAGGGCCATCACCGTACACGTCCAGCATGCGTTTAGAGACTCCTATGTCACAGACACCTTGTATGGACAAGAATTTTATGATACTTGAGTCTGGTAACATCTATGATTATGCAGATACTAATCTTAAAGTTCTCAAGTCTGAAACAAAACAGCAGCAGTAATGAAATTAACCTCAACCATTATCCAAACGTTCAAATTTATGAGACCTTAACAAAGAGCTGCCATATTTCATTTTATGCCGTGTTTTGCAAAACTTTTTGATCCCTCCCCCAACTCATTACACATGAGCACATGATATAGACTAGTAACATGTACTGTAGTGGTGGATGTTGTACAGCGAGTACCTATCTTAACAGTTTAAGTTACGCTGATGACGCGGTGGGTGGTGATAGCTAGCCCCCCTCCCCCCCTCTGCTGGTGGTCAAGCTCGGCTGATCCACAGACGTCCAGTCAGGGTGTTATGATACGGTAGCTTCCCTCCCATGAACTCCCAAGGTCAGTTTATCTTACAGTCCGCCGAGCTTGATGCCTGTTGACCCAGCTTACTGAGAGCTTCATCTTAAGTCATCACAAGAACGAATGTTGGAAGATGAATTATTGTCTGTGTTGAAATATTCAAGAGCAAAGTGCCATAGGCAGTACCTCTGTAGGAAAACATGATCATGACGGCGTTTGTGTCAAAATGGAATTGTTTAGAAGCTGCTTCTGCTTTCTCTACTCTAAGACTGTTTTAAGCTCAGAACAGAGGAAAAACGGGATTGTGAGGATAATATTCTGTACAGGGATAAGTGAACCTTATTTACAGCATGAGTAACTTCTCTGCATAGAAATAAAGTTTAGACTTAAATATA
>JAYMFT010205535.1:0-25478 GCA_038088735.1 Panulirus argus | reverse complement strand
ACGGAAGGGATTAGGTGGGGAGGAGGGAGCATGGTAAGGGAACTCATGGGGGAGGGGGGAAGAGGAGGGGAGGCGGTGGGGAGACGCAGGGAGGGAGGGAGGGATGGAGGAGTAAATAGGGGAAAAAAGGAGAAGTTCCGGAGAGTAAGGGAGAGGGAGACTACATAAGTGAGTAAGAAGTGTAGGCAGGGAGTTTGGGAGACACGGGGAGAGGGATGTACAGCAGAATCTGCGAGAGCTGGGAAGATTAACAGGGACGAGATCAAGCGATGGGCACCGGGATGCTGGCGTTCCGTCGAGCGTAGCCACCAGCCACCCGGCACTGCCTAAGCCAGAGTGTCAAGGGGGGGGGGGGCGCCGCCGCCTCCCTGACACATCGTCTGCACCATCAGGGTAGGAAATGGTGGGTCGTGGTTGTTTTACAGGGAGGGTGAAGGACGCACAGATGGCTGGCTACAGGGAAGGAGAGGAACAAGGTGACTTGACTACAAAAGAGGGGGAGAACCGAGGATGGCCCATCTTCAGTCATGGAGTGGTCTATCAAGCCTTGGACAAGGGCTAGATGATGGTGGTGGTGGTAGTGGTGGTGGAGGAGGTGAGGAGCAGCCGAGGGGCAGCAGCGGTGGACAGATGCGAGAGTAAAGCCCCTTAATCTCCACCCTGCCTCACGTCACACGCCGTAAACAGTCTTATAATCACGAAAACTTATCCACCGTTACAATTACCACACTATATCAATCATCAATATACAGCTCACCCTGATCTCAAGCTCTTGTATGATTCGTTGACTAGCAACTATCACGACCTCCCAGTACTGTAACATCTGTTAATATTCCAACGGTGTATTTTCAACCGACTGGCTGCCTAACTCCAATAAACCGTTATCTAACTACTTACCTACTTATTCTTATACATAAATGGATATGTTTATTGATATCAATAAATGGATATGTTAAATATGTAAGTTTGGGATTAAGGATATGCTATTAACCATAATCCAATACTCCAATGGGATGACGACTCATAACAAAGACATTTTTCGATATTCATATATTACTGTCAAACTGTGAGGGAATATTTTCCCGAAACTGTCGCTAGGTGTATATATATATATATATATATATATATATATAACCCCCTCCTCCCCTAATGAGCACGGCCCTATGTCGCGACGGTACGGTACGGCGCGACGGAACCGTCATGCACAAGGGATTTTAAGACGGTCGTGTCTGCCCCTAGCACATGACATCTGAAAATGACAGAAATCTCTCCCTGCACAAGGGAGCCTGGAGTTCCACATTCGCAATAACCACCTCCCTTCGACGTAGATAATAATATATGAATTCGAGTGAGGCAAATGCACTGAATGACTCAAGAACACACGTACACACACACTGCATCAGTGAGTAATGTCTTGTAATGTGTGTGTGTGTGTGTGTGTGTGTGTGTGTGTGTGTGTGATGGCCAGTTCCCAGTACTGGTGCTCCGGAGGCGAGATGACGTTGCCTTTGCATGACGTCCGGCAGCCGTCACCCGGGGGTGAGAGTGTTGCATCATGCAACACACACACACACACACACACATACGTACTGCAAGTCATGTAAAATACAACACGTCGTCCCCCGCCCGCAACTGTCACCCTGTAGAACCTTACACCCAGCTCCTTTAGCGCACCGGGATGTCCTACCAAATCCTTAGAATTCACCGACACCACTTCAACACGTTTCTAATCGAGCCTGTCCTTATCAATCCACTCTCCAAGATATTCAGTCACCCTATCTGTTTAAACTGTCAGAATCACATCGACGGTCGAGGTGCGGCGCTATATGAAGACACTGCAGGAATTTCCTCCTTCATGTTGCGAAGCATATACCCTGCCGAGGGGCATGGAGCTCAGTCCAGAGCAAGATGATGTTATGAAGTGTGGGTAAAGTGGCTCCGGCTCTCACCACAACACTCACCACAGTACTCACCATCAGGCGCTCCACGAGGGCCCACCACAAGCAAATGAACACATACCTGAAATAAGAAAAAAAAAAGTTTAATATATCTATCTACGTATATCAAAATCATATACTTGTCTTAACAACACACATCTCAGAAACATCTTCCAGAATTCAAAATACCGATACAATACAAATATCAATGCAGTGATCTTCTATCAATACAACTGGTTATATCTTAAACAAGTAATGATGTTGCCTTAGAGTTGACAATCCTTTCTAAAGGCCACCCTTACTGATCCCCCTCCCTTCGTTAGCGTGCAGGGAGATACACACACACACAAACCACTGTTTGTTCCTCTCCTTGTGACACTGGCTACACTAGGAGGAGAAAAAAAATCTGTCCAAGGCTGCGACGCCGGGAGCCCGAGGCCAGTGTTTCCCGCAGGAGCCGCGTTAGTCAGGCGAGTGTGTTCAGCCTTCACGGTGCTCTTGGCTGGGTCTGCCCCCCCCCACCCCCCCCCACACACACACACACCACAAGGTGAGGTGGTGACTTTGTGGACTTGCACAACACACACACATACCTCACTCAACCCCACTCACCAGCCCACCTGACTCATCCGCCCACCCCACACCCCGTCATCCATCAGCGCACCTGACCCAACCAGTCATGCCGACCCATCGACTCATCTGTCACACTGACCCACAAATAATAATGGCCCATCAGTTATCCTCATCCATCACAATCATCATCAACATCATCATCCACCATCACACGACACCCATAGACGGCCATCCTCACCCACCAGCCATCATCCTCCACAAACAGAGGCAACACATGATCACAACATGAGACGATTCTCTATAACCAACACTGTAAATAAGAGGGAGGGAGGGAGGAAGGGAGGCAGTGGGACGGAGAGGAGCACGGGGTCGAGGACCGAGGGAATTAAGAGAGATGGAAGGATTAAAGCTGAGACTTGGAAGCAGCCAACCACAAGACGAGATAACATCTTACTGATCTTGGAGTATGGGGGTGACGAGAGGCGGGGGTGAGGGGGAGGGGGTTAAAAACAAACCCCAGGGCAACCAACTACAGTTACACAACACTCGCCGTCACGCACCTACCCCACACACCCACACGCACCTCTCTCACTAACACGTACACACACACACACACACACACTAGTGGGGCTCTACTAACGTAAGAACTCCTTTCCTGTACGGTAAAAAAGGTGATTACACATCAACACGCATCTTGCACAGACACACACACATACACACACACACACACACACACACACACACACACATACACACAGAAACAAGCAACTCAAAAAATTGCACAAACACAATCAGTCTTTCACCATACACGTTGTCATCCACACCAAAAACACACACATCAGCGCCTCAAACGCATACGATGATGCGAACAGAATGTTACGATTCACTGCTGAAAATGTAAACTCTAAAACAAAAGACACAATACTTAACTCTTCACAACGCCCTGGTCAGACAACTTTTAGAATAAGGCGTTCAGCTCGTCACCAAACTCGATCAAACCGACGAAAAACTTGACCACATACAAAAAAGAGCAACTAAACCAATTCCGTCACACTGAAATAAACCGTCATGTACGAAGATGTATATATATAAAAAAAAAAAAAGACTCCGAGATCTAATGGATATTTCTAAAGTAATAATTTCAAAATATAACTCACGAATTACTTCCTTCACGTTATATATATATATATATATATATATATATATATAACAATGATCAGAAGTAACGGTACGAAATCAAAAGGGAGGAGGTTCAATATAAACGTGGGGGGAAAAAAGTTTCTTTCGCTTCACAGGACACTGAAATATACTACCGTACCAAGCGGAGGACTATCATCAATGTATTCAAAATATGGCACCAAAAATACTTTAATCACATAAATTGTATACTAGAAATGACAGTTTATATGCTAGCAATTCAACTTCACTTCTTTCCTAACGCATAACTGGCTGAAATCCTTTTTCTCCAAAGCATCAGGAGACTGATATTACAAAAGAATCCGTTCCAAATTCAATCTTTTCTATTAATTTTTCGCTTCAGCATCTCTCTGTACTGCATGTGCTCCGCCTGATGTATCCTCCTGCCAGCTCACACGCTGGAGGGAGTGGTGGGTGCTTTCTTAACTTCTCTCCATCTATACTTATTAGATTCTTAGGACACTGTTACTGTCCTCCGGCAGATAACCTCGTCACAGACCTTCGGGTCTTCTGGTATCTTGCTTTCCATTGTCCTTCCCTTCCTGTCATCTGGAAGATAACCTCGTCACAGACCATCAGGTCTTCTGTTATTTGGCTTTTCCCTTGTGCTGCCATTACTGTCTCCTCCGGCTCATATCCTAGTCGCAAACCATAAGGTCATCTGTTATCCGGCTTTCCGATGTACATCGAATCACTGGCAGGAGGAGTCGGCAGCTACAAGTGCGGACATCCATATCGTTCGCTGGCAACTACAACTGCAGCTGTTAATAAGAGCCATCTCACGTTACAATTCACATTAACTGGCTGAAGAGTCCACACAATAGATTGCTAAACGGGCCCCCTACATCGCCACAATGGATTACCAAATAGCCCGTCCGTTCAACACCCTCTCCGCACAACAGGCCCGCCCACAGCACCACCGCCTACTTCCACCAACGGAGATGACTCTCCAAATAACTAGTCACAATAGCGCTGCCCATGTGGAAGGCATAAACCTTCATAACACGTAAAATCCCTCTGGCTGAGCCATCCACATTATTCCAGGACTTGCAACCAGGTTTAATGACTTACTGCGACATCACCGCCACAAACCTCCCTCAAAATAACATATATTCATTAATTCTATTGAAACTCCCCTGCGTCCTCCATCGTGAACATTCTCCCTGGACATGAAAATGCCAGGATTACCGTCACACAAAGGAACTGCTTCTTCAGTCCTACAGACCATTCGCTCTTTCATCGCCTATTGAAAACCACAGCTTCCTCTCCACTATATCATTATTTCCATTGTTCCGAGTCATAAACCCGAAGGACTCCTGTTGTATGGTTCCCTAAATCCTGAGGCAAAAAAATATCTCAATCCTACGTCATTCTATTGCTAGAATAAACAGTAAGATCGCGCCCTGGGCGATCATAAACTCTTTCTCCTCTTGAGACAAGTTCCATCAGCTCATCCTGGAACAAGCATCATCAAGTCCACTTGGAACAAGTACCATCAGGTTCACCAGCAACAAGTTCCATCAGATCTTCATGGAAGAAGCAGTCATTTCCTCTTGCAAGAGGCACCAAAGAGTCCTCCTGGATCAAGCACCACAAGGTCCTCTTGCAACAAGCATCATCAGTCCCGACCGCAACAAGCACCATCACAGGTCTCTCTGGGACTAACTCAATCAGGTCTTCCTGAAGCAAGTACTATCAAGTCCTCCTGGAACAAGCATCCTCAGGCCCTTTTGGGAAAGTACCATCAGGTCCTCCTGCAAGAAGTACCATCACGTCTTTCTGGCAAAGTGCTATCGGATCTCTCTGGAACAAGCATAAGCAGATGTGTGTAAATATTTACTAAGAACTAAATCAAATTAAAAGGGGGAAACTGTACGTCTTTGGGGGTAATAGCTAGGTGTGCAAGCTACGTCTTAAACAGCAAGGGCACTCCAAGACTATGAAGAAATAGAGGTGACCATTCCTCCTCCCAAAAAGGAACGATCAGTGTCACAGTCCAAGTCCTAGAAAGGAACCCCAACAGTCACTCCAGGTCCAAGGGGGAGTAAAAGGACCACAACCCACGTCTTAAGAGGAGTAAAGCAGGACACACACACCATCTTCAGTACAGCGGAACAAAAGAAACACTAAGTCCTGGAACGAAGAACAACAGGTCCTCGTGGAGTGGGTGCCACTTGGCATCACAGCATGGCAACTTCCCACGCCTTGACACAGCTCAGTGTCTGGAGGAAGGACTGAAACAGGACACTCGTATAGACGTTCGGCCATGCGGGCGACGGGGAAATAAATCCTTGATTAAGTTCAATTAGCAGATAATGGGGTTGCCTGGCACACGTGCACCACACTCGGCTTATGCTGGTGCCTCTAATGATCTCTCATCTGCCACTAACATTTGAAAAGTTAAATGGTTCGTATTCATCGCCGGACAGAGGAGCCCTTTGTACACATCCAGTAACACTGCTACGTGTGCATGAGTCCCCAATGTTAAAAACAGTACGCAAAACCACAGTCAAATAAAAACCAAATGATTACTCATCTACTTCACGAAGATGCTTTAAGGAGAGAGATGCAGCATATACAACAAATGTGTGATAACAGTTAAATTCTTTTTCCAGGAGTTTAACAAGAGATTAATTGGTTTCAATTATGTGAGTTCTGTGAAGAGCGTGGGAGTCAGGTCCACAGAGAATTCAATTTCCCATAAAATCGTATACGAAGATCTTATAACCATGCAACCCAACACCTATCATATACTTTGTCACAAATCAATATTCAAAGACACTATGCACTCGGAAGTACACGTTAGGTACGCAAATTATGTCATGAAGCCATCAAAGGTTGTATCCGACTCTGTAGGGATTCAAGACTGATCAGAAATGGTTATGAATATATTCATGAAGCCCCAGTAGTCTGCTGGGGGGTGGCATCGCTACGAAGCTGAGGAAATAAAACGCAAAATCCAATTCACTCATTTACCACTGACGTTACGGTCCGGGCCTACTCAACGTACCTATCTGCAATTTATCCCAAATTAACTAAACCTGGCCAACCATCTCTTAATAATCTATTAGAATCATACATCTTTTTAGATACCTTCTTGCCTTGTCCTTTGCCCCAACTTACCGATGTAGCGTCAGTAACAGATGACTAAGCTTTCCAGGAAAATTCCTCAGTTCCTACTTTTTGAGAGCGATACTTCAGGAAGGGGAGGGCTTCCCGCCTCCCAGCTCCCGCCCCTATAAGTCGCCTTCTACGACAAGCAGGAGATACGTGTGCAGGATTGTTTCTCCCCTATCCCAAGGGATAATAAGTCGAATCATATTTGGGAACTGAAACTAACGAGACGAAGCTACAAAATATAAAGGAATGTTGCCTGCTACGATATTTGCATGACACCTCCGTCAAGAAGTACAGAGCATACTGTAGGGAGGTAACAGGATGGGAGGTAACCGTCTTGTATATCTATATTTTGACAGTATCACCAGCGAACAGCTTACTGTGACGGCCATGTTCATCCTGCGAGCGGCGGCGCAAAAGATATATATACACAGATCGCAGAGTCTTCGTTAGACCCCAAAGGGTAGGTAACCGTTAACAGAAAATGTTAAAACCCCAGGTTCACTGTATAAGCCCACAGTTCTGTACTACACATTACACCTGCAATGCGAGCACCAGGGCCGATCTTGGCGTATATAGCACCTACTGAACCGAAAGCAGAAATAAGGACGAACCGGAGTGACTGCCAAACATTTAAGTCTTTCTCGTGACCTTGCGACTCCCAAAAACACGTGTGAGAATTACTTCCACGTCCATCGGACAGGACAAATGCAAGGCTCCCAGAAACAAATGATATACTGTAATTCAAAATCTCTATCTCTCTCTCTCTCTCACACACACACACACACACACACACAACGAGTGATGCTATCATTCTCAAACTCACACTAATTAAACTTCAAATGTCAGCTAGTAACGCATCTATCATACAGCACAATATAACATCAACACGTGACGCCCTCTCCCCTCCAAACAAACGTCGATAGTCCACGGCTTGACATCCCCGCAGGTCCGCCATGACTGAATCACAATACAACGTAACACTAGGAACGTCACACACTAACTCCCCCCCCACCACCACCACTCCCGCGTCACATTACCTCACGAACGTTACAAGATAATCCTTGTGAACGTCGTACAAGGAGGCACGAGGAATGCAGCCAGGAACAGCGTAGCGAAGCATGAATCACCAACTAGGAGAGAGCGCGGCTGAGCACTCAGTTGGACACTGTCCATCACTGTACTCATATAGTTGTCTTCCTGACTTCAGTATGCAGATTACTACAACGACTGTATGATCAGACCTGGGGGATACTTTCGTAAGAGGCAACTACAACGAAGACGCTTGGTTCCTGTTCTGGCAAAAAAAAAAAAATTTAAGTCCTGACACTTGGAGCTGGAAGCGAGCTTGTACAGGTCAACCCTGAAAGGGCCGGAGGGACGGGCGAGCATGACAGGAGCCATAGGGAAGTCACCAGCACACAAAGGAACAACACAGTGTGCCAGGCGTCAATGTCTCACTCACGGCAATGTGGGGAGAGAGAGAGAGAGAGAGAATGTTAACCTCTACATTCGCACATCTACAATGAGACCTGTCAGTCATCCTACTGTAGGTAGCTACCGTGAAAACGCCAGTCAACCTTGAACTGTTTGAAGTTCTTCCCCGGACACCTCACCTCACCTCACCTGGGGAGGGTGCTGGGGGTGGCTGGGAGTCGCGTGCGTGGGCTGCTGGACTGTGGGTGTGGGTGGAGCAGCAAGGCCCCGGCCCGGGTAACGGTTTGAGCTACAGGTCCTCGCGTTCTGTCTGACACGTCCACGGTAGTGTCGTCTAGTCCACGCGTTCAAACGCCCACGGCGTCAGTGAGCTCGGATCCTCGCGTTCAGACGTCCGTGGTGGCATAGGTAATGGAGGGGGATGAGCGGTAGCATTGATGCCCCTCCTTCACCACGCGATATAACACGCACACACACACACACACACAGGGACCGTCCGCCACTGGTGCTTGCCTCGTGTCCGACCTTGAATGACCACCTGTGCTCAGACACTGCACAAGATGGGTGACCCTGGGCGCACGCAGGCCTTCCTGTTAACACTACAACGGCCATCACCGTAACCACCACCCTGCAACTCTACCTCAAGCGGTAACGGACAGAAATAACTATTGGATCATATGACCGGCCAGCACGGAGTACCTCACCCTCCTACCTAGACGCCCGCTTGCTCACCCACTTCACTCCCCCCGACGCCCGAGGCCTCCGCCAAGTAAAAACTCCTCCCGACGTGGCTGCCGCTGCACTCAAGCTACCGTGACTCCGGCTGCCGCGCCTCCGGCGACGCTCCCTGCTCGCCATCAGGCTAGGTAACTAGGGGGAAGGGGCAGAAGGAGGGTAGCACTAACGGTACCAGAAATGATCCTACCAACAGGGATGACGAGCCGCGTGAAGGGGCTTGAGGAAAGTCCTGTCGGAGTTACGATGAAGAGCAAGGTTTGTGGGCGAGACGGCGACGCTAGCGGTGCAGCTCCAGAGAGCATACTATCGCAAAAGAGTATCCACCTTTTTTTTTTTTTATGACTCTCTCACGCTGAAGAAATTAAGATGCCGGGGGCCGATGCAGAATGATAATAACCACCTCTGGAGTGTGGCTGATTAACGATGACGCGGCGGGTCCAGCAGACAAGAGGTTGCAAGCTATGCCACCACCCAAGTTCAGTCGTGAACACACATGTACCAGCGCAAGATGGAAGGAGTGGCTCCTGATTTACAGGTAACACCGACGTCACACCGCCTCACAAACACACCCACACTATCTTTCACGATGACGTCAACGGCTTCAGGGCCTTCCTTACCTCCTCCTGAGACGACATGACACAGGAACGGCCGAAGAAAAAATGCAACGCCTTGTGACCGATTGCCCCAACTCGTTGTTAACATCTGGGACGCAAATTTATGGCGGCAGAGGACTGAAGGAAACAATATACCCGAGCAGCCACTTCAGCAGAGAGAGTAATATCAAACAAAATATCCACCTCATGAGCTCTCGTGCTTTCCCCATTACAGTCACTGCGCAACGCTGCCACGGAATGTGATCAATTGACACACTGTGCTGCAGTGGACCTGTGCCAGGCCGCACCACACACACACACACACACACACACACAACGGCACTGAAGCGGTACATCCTCGAAGAGACCACTACAAGAGCAGCCCCATCCAAACTACGAGGAAATTCACTTCAGTGTTTAAGTAAATAATGTCTGATCAACAATCATTTTTCAAAGCCCTCACGATCTGCTGGTACATGTAGTCTTACATGCAAATTCTCGGCCTTTGCTTAAGATAATGAACCGGTAATCATCTACCATTATTATCACTGCTGTTATCATTACTATCATAATAACTACCACCAATACTTACGGCTCGTATTCAATAACATTTCTAATCATTACTGCAAACAAAGACACACTAAGACACAAACTATAAAGCACACCAAGTATATTCAACGTAAGTAAATCATCCATCATAACCTGACTAAATGTACCTTGTAACCTGCTATTTATACCATCTCAACTCTAAGTTTAAAACTCAATTTACTGGACACACAAGGCAAAGGGATGTCTGGTCGTGTCCTGGAGGGGAACACAGGACATGCCATGCCACGATGGACCCGCCAGGGAAGAGTCCGGCCAGACGAGATAATATTAAAATCAATGATCCTTCACTCCGCACACACACACACACACACACACACACACATCGTCCGCTCAGGGTGGGGCGGCGACGTGGAGGGTAAGGCTGCTACCTAGCCTGGTGGTGGTGGTGGTGGTGGTAATGAGGGGGAGGGGGGAAATACTAATGGTGGTGGAAGAGGGTGATGGATGACGCAGTGTTGGTGGTAATGTTGGTGATACCGGTGGTGACGGTACTGATATTGGTGAAACAACCGACAACAGCGGTGGTGGTGGCAAAGAGAAGCGGTGAAGGAGCTGGTGGTGGTGGTGGTGGTGATTAGGGCAGGTGGTGGTGTCTGAGTGGCCGGGTTGGTCGCGTTGGTGGTGGTGGTGGTGGTGGGTCACAGGCAACGGCGAGCCACAAAGACATGACTGCAACACTGCAGCTGCAGTGTCGGCAGAATATAATTACGTCCTCAAACCTGTGAATTTCACCAGGATTGTGTAACCCCAAGCCACTGTGAAGAGCACACGCAAACTACCCTCACAAGACTAGCCCAGTGACTGAATACTAGACCACTGAGCTCGAAGGTACCGTTATGTTCAAGAATCGTACCGTCGTGCTTATTGATCGTACCGCTGTGATCCACGATCGTACCGTCGTGCTCAAGGTGATGGTACGTGAAAGCAAAAAAAAAACAATAATAATCCGTTACAATGGTTTACTTAAAAATACTTTCTTAGCCTCGAAAAAATTCTGAAATCACACTTCAGAACGTCTTGCTTCAATTGTTTTCCTAAAACTCTCAGTCCAAAACTTGCATCACGACATCGCTCGATAAAGCAGAGAATCCTGAGATAAATTTCCTATTTTTCCGCTGAATAGAACAAAGCAAAGACCTCTCTCCTCAGAAAGAGACCAGCATTACCTATATTATGGTCTAGAAGCTATAGACCAGGTTAAGATATCATTATCCGTTAAGTCTGTCTGGAAGACATAACGTTCAATTCCTTCTTCCGTAATTTTCTTAATTGGTCCATTTATTCAGACCCTAACAGCTGCGAGAGGATATCCCCTGCACCCAAGTCAGTGACCTCAGATCCTTCCTCCCCTCCCCACTTCCCTAAATCGAGGGTTCGCCCCTCGCAGATCACCGCCATCACTCACAGTAATTCACCAAACCCGGGACAACTTCCCCAGAAACGCTGCTAATCGCGGCAACCATCCAGCTGAACACGCATACACACACACGCCTATACACACACACACACTCCCTCCCCTGCCCCCGCGATCACGAAACGAGCCCACACGAACACCCGCAAGCATACAGAGGCAATAATACATGCATGCACGAATGTAGAGCTCCCTCCCTATACTCACGCTTATAGGTAAAGACACACATCCCTAACTCACGATCTCAAGGCTACAAGCACACCAACAAACGGAGGAAAACAAATTCCGTAATCACATGAACACATACACACACACTCCCTGGTAAACGCGCCGCCCCCCCCTAAGTCCACACGAACCACCACCGTTTCCCCGCCCCCCTCACGGAACGGGAACACCTGTTGTCGGTGGAGGCATCACGCAGCAGGGCTGGACGCTGGTCTTCGGAGTCTATACCGCATCTTGCGACTCACCTAACATTAACGTTACCAACACTCCTCTGCCATTCTATGTACTGGGCACGACTCGCAACCAGAGAACACACATTCAAAACATACTTTACACGTTTTTATTTATACTGTAAACACACTTAACACGATATTATTTACAATGCACTTGTACTTTACATGTTATCATTTACACTGTGCTTATACTTTACACTTTATATCTTACAATAATTTTACTTTATATGCCATTCTTCTGAATAAAGTCCAATAGTCCCACACATCAGATTTCCTCCACATGAATTTGGGAACTGCATACGTTTCCTTTTCATGTCACCAACGCTCGAAAAATAAGCACAACTAGAGCGCTGGCACGGGTATAAAACACGATGATTTGCAGGGAAATTCTTGTGCAATTTAGAGGCGTTAACGATCAACGTTCACGCCCAAAGTTCAGCTGCCGTCACACTGATGATCCAACTCGCCGGCATGGGAAAAAGTTTTCACACCTGTCCATTTCCAGTGTTAGGAAACTGCTGCTATATAAATGTGTGTGTGTGTGTGTGTGTGTGTGTGTGTGTGTGTGCGCGCGCGCGTGTCCTAGTGTGGTTTTAGAGGGGATAAAAATTATTTACTGCTAATAAAAGAAAATCTTTTGTTGCCTATAAACGGTCAATAAAATCAGTTCTTAGTAAGAGGATACACAGAAGACGGTAGGGACGATGGGCAACAGAACTGCAGGTTAAGATGAGGACGATGGCATCTTCTGCAATGCTCACGGCATACCGGCGGCGGGTAAAGCCACTGGACAAAAACATCATGACATCTCGTCTCGCTTGCAGGGGGATGTGGGCGTGGCCACGGTGATAACGACCCTCCGCCTCTTCCCTAACCCCCCCCCCCCCCCGCCACTCCCCTTCCCACAAAGATGCGGCGGCTCTCTGGCGCCGCACGTCCCCCTTCCCCACTGTGGGGCGCACGTCACTACTCCTCCCCACCCCCACCCTCCTTCCTTGGAGACTGATAGTGAGCACCATGCCTCTCGCAATCATCCCCACGGGACCCACAATAATCAAGTTGTACACAAGGAAGGATATAAATCACGACTAACAATAACCAACATGGAAGGGATAAAAATAATTACACACAAACACACACACACTATATATATATATATATATATATATATATATATATATATATATATATAGGCAATGACTCAACAAGGAGACAACAATAACGACAAAGACACAACAGGCAGACGTATAAACAACGGCAACCACACGAATAACTAATGCAACAAAACGGTAGAGGAGTAAGGACAACGGTAACGGTACCAAGTCCTCCGAAAAACTCTAACGGCACAAAGACATACACAACAGTAACGGCATGAACAGTGGTAAGGACAAAAGTAACAATTCGATCAAAAAAATGCCAACGGTAACTTTCAACGGTGACACTAACAACAGCAACAGCTCGAACAACGATAAGGACAACGGGGAAAGGCACGTACAATGACAAGGACAAAAATAACGTCACATAAGGACAGAAGAACAGCAGCCACACCGACAGCGATACGGGCGAGACAAACCCAACGCATTAAAAGATACGGACACAAAGGGAGCGACGGAGACATACATTTACGGGCAACAGGAGAACAAAAGACCTGACTTACGAGCCAGGGATGGGGAGGTAACCCTTAACCCCAGTACAGAGGTGGGGTGTGCGGTAGTTCGTGAACTTTATTTATCTTTCCTGGTAGCCGAGACCCCAGGAACACACACCCAAACTCTGCCTGGTACCCATTTACCGACTAGACACAAGTGCAGGATGGACATCATGGGTTGGCAGGGAGCCGAGTGTCCTGTCCAAGATCAGAACCCTGGCCGGGCCTGCGCGTGATTCACAGTCAGCAACGCTAACATCTGCAACATGCTGCGGTGTGTAGGGCATATCAAAGTTACACCACGACCTCTGGAGTGGAGGTTAATCCAGAAAAGGCCTGATAACATAAACGTATAAGGAGGCGAAGAGGAAACATACATAATAAAAGTAGAACTGTGGGAGACAACGTCTGGAGACTGCGGTAGAAACGCCACAAAGGCACGCGGGGTCCATCCTTCCCCCCCCCCCCCCTCCTCAAGAACAAACCACAAGGACCCTGAGGGGAAAATGGCACGTTGCACAGAATGATAATTTACCGAAGATCAAGACATGAAGAGGAGGGGGGGGGGACTACATTAACGTCTGCATCAATATTACTGGCGACGAAAGGACCTCCCACGCTCACCACCACGGACAGAATCCAGGGATGAGGCAAAGTGGCCTTCAGGGATCGTGACCACCGAATTAATTCAAATTGAAATCATATTTCGATATACAACGTGGGGTGGGGCAAGACTCGCCCCAACTCCAGACGTGCCGCATGCCGCTAAGTCAAGTCACAATGAGGAGCGGAAAACCCACGTTACCGCCAAGAGCCGTGAGTCCCGGCGGAGACACAATGCCAGATTCACCTGAGGGACTGGTCCGGGATTCAGCCCATGAGGGCCTGCCTCTGAAGAGGCTGTTGAAGGTCGTCTGGTATGTGTGCCCTAGGTTAGTGTGTGTGTGTGTAGTGGTGGGTGTCGGGGGCCTCAGTTGCCTCACTAAACCCGTTGTTACTGATAACCTACAAATGGACAGTGGGAGCACTGATGTTACTCTACCCGGCTTCCATTTGCGCCTGCTTGCTAATCCACAACCACAAATTAGGTGGCCAGTCTCAGTAAACGTGTAAAGAAGCTTTTCTTTTACCTTAAGGAGGTTTCTGACAGCATATGTTGTGGGTGTCAATAGTTCTGTCAATACTTTCGGAAACTTCCTCGGAATTCTGGTTTTATTATCAGTTAATGCACTTGGTCTAGAATGGAAAACAATCTCCAACTTCAATAGCATTGGTAATTTCCACAATGAAAGAAGAATTGGTAACTGTGATAATCTCAACAGAAGTAGGATTAGTAACTGTGATTATTTCAAAGGCATAAGCTGAGTCATACAAAAACCCAGAGCCTTCACGAGTTCCGAGGACAGGAGAGCTATATCAGAAGGTGAGGACGTAGTCTGAGCAAAACGTCATCAAACGCAAAGCAAAAGGCTGCGGCGATCTACAAGCCTCTATACACTCAGGCTCAACAAAACTGTCGATGCTGAAACCAACAAACAACTTCCTAATTTTGGTCTGGTTTATTTAGAAGTCTGGCTCACTACAACACTGTCACCTCTCACGGAGCCTTCGTCAGCAGTGGTAAATGAGCGAGTGACGGTGACTGGTGCGGCCTGACGTCCCGGAAACCTAGACGATGACTGCAGCCTGGCACCATCAAGGCCAAATAAGATGTGCAGTGACCACACACACTGACAAAAAATTCCTGGTGGTGACAGTGAGGCTAAGCTTACGCAGCCTTAGAGGCGGCACCAGTACTAGAGTTGAAAACAACTTAACCTCATCGGTTCATAACACAGGAGTTAACACTCATGAGTATGATGACGATGATCGGGTGGGACGGAGGTAGACGACCTCGACTCTGATGAGCGAAAATGAGGACTCGAAGCTAAGCGACCTGTCCACGGACGAAGTGATGGTAGATGCGCCGAAGATAGGGGGCTTTAATCGTGCCAGACAGGATCGATGCATCGTCTTCACATAAAACATATCAACGTTTCCCATCCATGATCATAATTCTCTCTTACCATCTGATACAGAAGCTCAGGTGTGTACACTTCAGCCACCGTGAACGCTACAACGGTATTAAAGCACACTGCAGCTGGCGATCTGAGCGTCGCATGTCTCCCACGCTGGCGTGGGTTAGAAACAACCTGCAATCAGGAAGCAGTTAGGGAGAGGGTTTTTTTAAGGTGTGCCGCGGTTAGCAAGGGGAGACACGGAGGATGAAGGAAGAGGAGAGTCGTCTGAAGACGGGAAGGCGACTGGGAGGTTGATGGAGAAAAACTGAAGAGACAGAAACGGAAATGTATGAGACGGTAAAATGGGAAAAAGGGGACGGGAGACTAAGACGGATGGGGACGAATGTGTCAGTAGAAATCTGAATGGCTACAGAAGAAAGAGACGTAGAAAAGGAAAGTGTTTGGGACGAATGAGACGGTAGAAAAGAAAAGGTTGAGGGGATGAGAAAATGAAAAAAAAAAAAAAAAAATGATGCCACAACGAGACGATGAGAAAGAGGTAGGCTGAGGGGAGAGGTTGCCAACAATGGAGAGTGAAGACATGACAAAGCGCTGAGGAAGGGTGAAAGTTGGAGAAAGGTGAAGCACAGGGAGATAACGGTGGGGAGGAGGTGGAGGACAAGGAGGAGGAGGAGGAGGCAAGGAGGGAGGTCAAAGACACTGCCAATCACAGCACACAAGCAAAACTCATGGTGCCCCCAGAAGGCCGGCGGTGACCCTCGATTACGTCGAATAGAGGATCAACCTTCCCTCTCCTGCTTTCGTGTCCCACCCTCTCCTACGTACCCACCCACTCCGTCCCTCATGCACGGCCTCTACCGCGACACGCGACAAGGCCGGCTCAGCACCTACCCCGGTCCTCGGGTGCTATGCGGGCCTAACTTACGAGGCTGAAAATCCTGTGACGGATCGTTACAAGCCGAACACACGCACCTCCCCCATCACGAGATCGCCTGAACACTGACCCCATCCTAGTCGAGCGCTCCGCAAAAATTGAGCAAATCGTGTAATGGCTCCTGCCAGGATCATCCAGCTTCTCCAGAGTCATCGAGGCTATCATTGGGACCCTCTTACAAACCAGCAAGAGAACCAGCCACCTGCAGCTCCACAAATGGTTAGAAACGAGACGCTCTACCGACGTCCACAATGAATTCCCCCCTATTGCATAAGGGGAAAACAACTTTTAAGTCAAGCTGCCTGTCCCCAGTGCACTCAAGCCGCCCCTCCTTCCGTGACAGAAAGGTCAAGGCTGTAAGGATCAATGACACAGGAGGCTCGTAACGACATATACTCGCGTCATCACACCACTCCTACATCACACCGGTTAAGACTGGAAACCCATGCACCATCTGAGATTCTAGCTTGTGTGCGTCTCAGACAAGAAGTGAGTCATCATTCGTGTGCCAAACAAAGACCGCATTATCTTACTGATGTTTCCAGTAACTATATAATATACACTATAAACAAACCTATCTACTACCTATCTGTCATCCATACCTCACCCTAATTCTCGGGGATGGATTAGGGACATATAAATTTAGCCTTTGAAATAATTCAACATAGTTCCTCAGCAACCTGTACTTAACATTAGAGTTAAAAATACACACGTCCCAGAAAGTCCACCTCCAACCAGTGTCGAAATCCAAGGCTCGACGCCCTCTACCTCCTCAGGGCAACCTGAATAAGGTTGTAAAAGGCAGGTGGCCCCTTGCAGACAACCAAGCGGGGCGGTAACCAACACATGATGGCCTTGTGGCAAACTTTCATCACGCTGTTGGACATGTTTTTTCTCTTTCTGTCTTTATACAACACCCATAAAGCGACAAAGTCTTTGGCATCTTGTGGACACTGTGTGATATTCAAGGGTATGGAAACACCAGCGGACAAGACACGGGAAATTACTGACTCACCTATTGGTAATTCCCGTCGTGCTTAATGATCTGACAGAGGCTCCAGCTGGTCCCGTGGCTGTCGAGTCGTCGTCCTTCGTCAGCTTCGACGTTAGTATTAAACAGAGGTCCCATGCAACCGTCGACACCGTGCGGAGAGAGAGAGAGGGAGAGAGAGATAGACACCCCCGGTGATCACAACGTGCCGAAATCCCTGCAAGCTGTATCCAGCAACATGCGGAGATCCCAGATGAAAGACAAGTGTCCAACCCGTTAACACTTGCAGTACTCACTCCCGAGGCTTGCCCAGGCGGCGGGGGCGGTGGTGGTGATCATCTTCAGGCACATGGTGGTGACGGTGTCGATCGTCGCACCACGTCAACACCATCCGATCTTACACATTATATGCAAACACACACACTCGCACATCACTATAGCTCCACACACCACCACACTATGGCAACGTTAATCAAATCTCGTCATCCAGAGGGGTAAGCCAAGTTCGTCATGTAAGCATCAAGAAGGCGAGGTAGAGGCGGTTTTGTACTGTTCATCGTGGGTTCAACACGAGGTTGCCGGTGTCCAGAGCCAAAAGTCGTCAGGGAGGTGACCATCAGGGGTTGGTCCTAAGACCTCATCGTCAGCCTCACGACCTGCCGGCCATCGTGAGGAAAAGGCTGTGGGCGTGACGTCACTCACTGTAAGGGGGGTGCTCGAGTCTCTGGCAGGCAAGTGAGGAGGACGGGAGGAGAGAGAGGCAGCACCCGGTGGCCACAAGAGCAATATCCATCTGACGTGGAAGGCGGCGTCGCGCGCCGTCCCGGGCCAACCAGAGCGGGGCCGCGGGGTGGGTCCGCATGTACACACGCACGCACACACGCCATCACACACACACACACACACAGATGCACTCATACAGAGATACACACACACGACTGAATCCCAAAACCAGGGAACACACCAGCGATATAATTAAGAAATCTGCAACGAGGTTGTGGAAGTGTGGCAACGATGGTGTAGAGGTGTGTGTTCTTACAGAATAAATTAGGAAGATGAACAAGGAAAAGAATAATATAATGCTTTTTAAGTATATAAAAGCAGAGGAATATTAATAATAATATACAGGAGACAGAGGGAGTGGAAGAATTAAGCTACATTTGAAGTATACAGGACATCAGAATATGAAGGGAGGAACAGATGAGTTACCAATGAAACCTAATAAGAAATTCAAAAGGAATAGCCCAAACTATTTATCAAAACTCACACGGTACAGATCAACTGTGAACCATCAAATATTCAGAATAAAGAGACAGAACTTAATGGCACAAGTGAGTACATACATGATGAGATGAACACGAAGTTCCCAGCGTGTGTAATCGAGAGACCGACATTCCAGGAAAATTTATTACGAGACTCGCCGTTATCAGCCCGGAAGAAGAGAGATACCATAGAAGATATTCAAATGAATCCACTGGAAGTGAGGAGGCTTATGACGGAGTTGAACCCGAACGTAATTTATGGATGAAATGGCATCCCATCAATTGTACTCAAGAGTGTGTGGTGATCCTTGACATACCACTGGCGATGTTTTTTTAATATCTGCGTCCACAAAGGCAATATTCCAAATGAATGGACGAGAGCCGATCCTGGGCTAATACGCGAAACAGGTGACAGAGAAGTAGCCTCGAACTACTGACCAGCATCACTAAAGGTGCTGATGCTGAAGTTGATGGCCAAGAGGATAAAGGAATTTTCAACTGTCGCAGGATATTTGAAGTAGAAGAGGACACTGACTCAGAAAGGAAAGAGCTTACGTGACGAAATGAGATGGGTTTCTATGAGTGTAAGCAATATCTGAGAACAAGGGAACAAGGGGAGGCCCAGAGGGATTATGTGTGTAACTCCTGGGCTGCCTTCTTAGAAGACCTCTTGATACTGTTCCCCTACAGATGGCTACAACAACTCGGGCGGTGTCTGTGGAGTGCTACATAAATGGGCCGACAGTTATCTAACTGGGAGGGAGCAGACAACATATGTCAAGGTAGCCTTCTCCAGCTAGACAAGTTGGATAGGTGGGGTCCCTTCTGGGCTCAAGTGCTGGTGCCACTTGTGCATCTTTTTTTTTTTTTCATTATGATAATTTACCAGATGAGGCAGAATCATACATGAATGTTTCCACAGAAAAGTGTTCTGTAATAAGGACTGAGAAGCACTGAAGAGAGAACTAACAAAATGACAGCAATGGTCGGACAAATCGCAAAAGGAATTTAACCCAGCAAAATCTTGCCATGAAGATAAGAAAAGGGATTAAACGGAGCAGCCAGTGATTCCAAAGAATATGTACAAAAATGCAAAAAGCAAATAGCTAATAACACACACAGACACACACACACATGGACCTCCGATGTGTAGCAGTCAGCGTTACTGACCGTCACGCATGCACGGGCCGCCTAGGAACAGACCCGCATAGGTTCGAATACTCGTCGTGGCAGCCGGTACACAATCCATCCAGCTGTTCATCCTCCCGTAGGGGTTGGTCGATGGAATGGGTGCCTGGTACTGGCTAGGGTGAGAGGGTGAGTGAGTGAGTGAATGTGTGTGTGTGTGTGTGTAAACAGGAGTAAAGACATGGTACTTATACACAAGGTCAAGAAGACGGGGCCACACGATGGTAAAACTCTCTCCCCGTAACATCAATAATAATCACAAACAGTAATCACACACACACACAGACCACAAAAATACACTCACCGCAGTTACAGAGCCTCAGGTGTTGGTTGGTTGGTTACTTGGGCCTCTGGCTTATCGACTGCCGGGTTCAGGTCATTAAAAGGTATTCATGATAATTGTAAGACCACACATGCTCTTACTGAACATAAATGTCCTTGTTCAGGTGTGGAAATTTGTGCATTTTCTTATATATATATATATATATATATATATATATATATATATATATATATATTCAGGGACAAATACTGCACCTTACATGAGAACACTGTATACGAACATGACAAACAGGCAAGAATTTCCTTATGAACAAACACCCGTTACGGTCATGTGCTAAACGCTTCAATAAATCAACTTGTGTGTACTTGGGAAAATGGATGAGGTTTCTCAAGGCAATCAACGGAGGAGTGAACACACACATACAGAGCGCACAGCCTTCAACAGTGCAATACCTCAGGCAAGGAATGTATACAGCGCACATGCGGCTTGAAGATCGAAGTGGTTCTCACGTTCCAACCGAGGGTGTGCGTACGGCGGAGGAGTGAGGAGGGTGAGTGACCCAAGCCTAAAACTCATCATTCCTATTCAACACCTGACCTGACCTTACGTAGTCTCAGCGGCATCACATTCCCTTACTGAACATCTCTAGCGCAACATATACTGTACACATTACATTCCCCGAGTCGTCTAAACCATTAACATCGCAACACAACCACATCTACTCTACAACGTTCCTCCCGCCAGTTACACACCGACGTAAATCCTTGATGACGATGACTTGAATACTTAAGGACGACAACTTTAGCCTTAAAAAAAAAAAGACTTTAGTAACTGCACTCATGGGTTGTCATCGTACTTCTGTGTATAATGGTCGTGCTCGGGGGACCTAAGTCATCGTACTCAAGGTGCTTTAAGCTGAGTTATTTATTAAGCAACACCTAACCCCGTGGTGAGGTACGGTACCATCGACGGCAGGTGTACCGTTGAGGCGGGTGAAGGTGACGCTTGCCAGCCAGCCAGCCAGGTAGGTTGGGCCGCACCAGCCCAGTCACCCATCCCCACACCACAAAACAGTCATCACCACTCTACAATATAGACGACACTACTCTCAACTACTCCCATCACCATAAGACCACCACTACCAAACCTCATCACCAAAATCAACCACACCGTCCTATCAAAAAAAGAAAAAAAAAATCACAAAAAAACAGAATAACATATCCTTTGTCTCAAAATTATCAAGTTAGTTAACTTTCTTTACCACTTAAGTACGTCGGTAAGGCCTTTGAGCATGGCGGTACAACCTCTGAACGTGACGGTGCCAACCTGGCCTCAGGCCAATTCAAAAACTAAACAAATCATATCCTAGGGTCGTAACGTCAAGCTCAAGGGTTGTAACACAGTATCCAAGGGTCGTAACGCCGTGCTCAAGGGTCACACCACAGTGCTCGAGTGCCGTGCTGTCGTGCCTACAAAGGCTAAATTCTTATACAATTAACTAAACAACTTATCCGAGCAGAACATCTCATCAAAATAAAATCTCGTAATTACATAAGCATACACCGAAAAAAATAAATTGTAACAAAGACGGAAATTCGACATCATGTATGGAATGCTCTCAGGCGAGGCTGAGGAGGTGGTGGTGGTGGTGTTCAACCTTGATCTTCAGCCGACCGGATGACTTCTACCACCACCCACACCTAACACAGGTGAAAGTTAACCCTGCTCTCTTAACAGAGGATAAAATTTCTACCCTTTGGTCCTTCAGTAAGGGTAATCTTTCTACCCTATGGTCCTTAACTGAGAATAAAATATCTACCTTTGGTCATTTACTGTGGGTAACCTTTCTACCCCTGGTCCTTCACTGAGGATAACCTTTCCCAAGTGAGTCCATATTAAGAGAGCACCCAAGTGGCCTCAAGAGTACTTGTAGGACTCCTTCCTCATGGCCAACTTCTAGTGAGCACTCTCAACTTGCCTCCCCATCTCCGGGGAATGCATGGCCAAACGTGGCATACTCAAATGCAACAAACCAACTTACGCCATGAGTCGATCTGAAACACTTAAAGCGAATTCAGTACCTTATCAAACCACTGAACGTTCTCAAAAGGTGGCCACGGACTGAACTAGGAAAAAAAAAAAAAAACGGTGTGCTGAGGCAACGCGCCATCAAGCGTCCTTCACTTGTCCTAATGCGATTTCAGTGTCATTCCCCAAATGCACGTGTTAATTTACATGTTGATAACAGTCCAAACTCCTGATGTAGAGCTGCCATGACCCGCAGTATTTCCCAGGGACTCACTTCCCATAATTTCCAAACGGCATGCAACGTGCAGCCGCATGCGACCGGCGGCCGCATGCTTCAATGCACCGGCAAACACAAGGTTAGAGTGGCGTTACTCCCCCAACCCCCCACAAGGAGCTAAACATTTCCATTCTCTATTTCTAAATATGATTTTGGTCTGGGGAATTATCCCAATATCATTAAATCATCTTTACTTATATTTATCACGATCTTGTTTAGCCTGATTAACTTTCTTTTTCAAAACTTTTGAATTAACCGACCAAGGCTCTCATAACCCCCCCCCCCCACTATCCCCCACACCGGTGACGTAATATCGAAAGACCCGCCACAAACTCCACCCTCACGCGTCTAACAAGTCTGATTGGTCCTCAGGCCCTAGCTCGATGCTGATTGGCTGAGCTGCCAGGTGCATGATGTCATGATCCGCTGGTTCCACTTCCATTTTTTTTATATTTTCACATTACTACAATACTTCATCTGGAAAATGTGCGTTCCTTACCGCGAACAGCACTCCAGCATAACAGACTTCATATGAAAGGCACAAAAAATTACAATATATAAAACTAATGCGGATTAAAACCACGACAAAAAAAAGGAGTAACAATGGCTTCCTGTGCCGGTGGAATCACCGCGCGATGCGGCGGCACCGGCAACACCATCGCCGGCGACAGCTGCAGCAACACCAGACACAGCGGCAACAGAGCCCGGCCCCACGATCACCATAGACAGAGAGTAATAACGGCAGTACCAGCTGCCATGATTGGGCGCCGCTGTGATACGCGCATCCCCATAGGGCCCAAGGCCACCTTACCCAACACAAGCATTGCTAATCTATGTATTGATCGGCTCTCGTCTGCATAAGGCAGAAGCAATGCACAAGACACCACGGGGGAACTCAGATTCGTCCGCCAGGCGGGCGTCGCCCGGTGACCCCCTGAAGGCGCCGCCACACCACCCTCCCCTGAAGTCAACCGCCAAGACATTCCCCCAAATATGGTACATAGCCAAAAGGGAGCAGGCAAGCCACTATACATGATGCTGTTTAGTTATTCCAAAATGTCGGTGTACAACCTCGCTGTACGGTTATACAAACCCCCAGCGTTATATGTTATAACCCCAGCCTTATCATCACACCTTTTCGCAACCCCAGCGCACACACACACTCAACATATCGTGCTACCAACGAGAGCATCTGCATCTCCACAGCCAATGGGTGCAGACACACCGTACAAAAACCTCAGACGCCAGAAGATGGTCGATTATGCAAACCTGTATTGGCTTGTATCAACACTGAAGGACGAGCTCAACTATATGGCACACGGAGGGATGCTGCTTGTCAACGGTCAACGGGAAATCTGAAGTCTGAGTTTTACTTTTGTGAAGTGGAGTAAAAGTGTTTCCATTACACAAAATAAAACAATGGGCTTGGATATCTAAAAAAAAATGAAGACTTTAAAATACACTGGCTACTGGGTTACGTTTTAGAAAAACGGAAGCTAAAAACGAAACCGGGACAGGTTGAGTGGTGGCTTGGTTCACCAATAAATAATTTTCACACTACTTTTTCTCGTGCCATCCAGTTCACCTCGACCGTGGAGAGAACCCGGGCTGGGATAGAGAATGCCCGGGATCAAAGGTCGTGACCCTGGAAGTCGAAAATGTGAGGCCATGATGCATTAGACATGGCAACCTCGCGAGACTGAGAGAAATACAATAAAACAATGAGAAAGCCGCGAGTGTCTAATCTCCTGCAGAAGGTATGCAACATAAATGACGTTACTTGCGTTTCATGCCCCGCTGGAGGCATGGAAGTTTCACCTACTTGTAGAAAACGAAAACAATGAAAAATCTGATGAACACTTAACAAGATAACAACCTGAGACCTCACTCCATCCATCGTCCCACTCATTAAAATCCATCCTAAAAGTAATGTTTCTGATTACGCCGTTAATATAGTCCCGCTGGTGATCAATGCTTGCTGTTCATTACTAATAAGACCCGGGAGATCCTCCTGTCTGAGCTAACAACTGCTTTTCAGAATATGCTTCCCCATATAACTACTGATGAACTACTTCTTAACTACTACTCCTACCTTGCCTCCCGCTCTCCCTCTCCAACCAACTCACCGTGCCTCCCACCCTGACTACTTCTCCACTTACTCCTCGTGACCATTCCCCAACCAATCCCCATTCAAATACCCACTCCCACACCAGCTGCCCCTCCCGTAACCCTCATTTCCCTCCGCGCTCCCCTATACCCTTCTACCTACCTGAATGAAGACAACATAAAAAACACACCTTCCTTCCCGAGAAGTCACTCACTCAACGGAGAAACCCTGGGCCACACTGCATCAACTATGCATACAACGCCACAGAATAATCCATCCACCGCTCCGTAAGCAACAGCACAGACGAATCCAGAATGGTAACTTTCCTGTGATGAACTGATAGAAAAAAAAAAATCTTAATTCCAGCTTTTCCTTTCAAAAACGAGAGGAAGCAAATACAGATTCGAAACCTGGCCGCGACAGTTCGCAGTCAACCCAGTTGCTCATCCTCCCATACGGGCTAGTCGATAAACTAGGTACTTAGCTTAGGCGAGTATAAGAAATGGCCTTGATTTGGGGATTCAGTTGCACGTATCGTTTCTCTCTCTCTCTCTCTTCTCTCTCTCTCTCTCTCTCCACACATATATATATATATATATATATATATATATATATATATATATATATATATACGTGTGTGTGTGTGTGTGTTTCATCAGCTTCCATAAG
>JAYMFT010205524.1:0-11601 GCA_038088735.1 Panulirus argus | reverse complement strand
ACACCGTCTTCAGTGTCATATGAACCACAGCGTCATTGCATGACACCGTCTTCAGTGTCATATGAACCACAGCGTCATTGCATGACACCGTCTTCAGTGTCATATGAACCACAGCGTCACTGTATGACACCGTCTACAGTGTCATATGAACCATAGCGTCATTGCATGACACCGTCTTCAGTGTCATATGAACCACAGCGTCACTGTATGACACCGTCTTCAGTGTGATTCCAGCAGTGTCACATCAACTATCGTGCAAGTTCCTATGTGTCAGTGTAAGGGGAGGGAGTGCTACAGTGGCGGGGCCCCATCTCCTGAACAGTCTCTGCTACAATACTTTTTGACAACTTCCGTCTGCTGTCCACATTCACAGTCTCACAACTCAGTACATTCCACAACTCTTGTACTATAACAGAATTCCTTCACATCTTTTCTAGCAAGTTTCATGCTTAATATCACGTTATGCCCTCTGGCTGTCCTGTCCCAGCATCTCTCGAGGGACTGTTCACTGTCCACGTCATTAAACTGCTTTAAAACCTTAAAACTTTTGACTAAGTCACCCCTTTACTTTTCCTTCTTCCAAAGAGGGCAAATCTAAAGCCTTTAAAGGCCTTTCCACATAACTCGGCTCTCTTCATTCTGGTCCCATCATTTTTCATGGCGTATGAGATCGCTGGCGATCATTTTCTATGACGTTTAAGGTCGCCAGCATTCAAATTCCGTGACGTTTGAGGTCGTCAGCGATCATTTTCGGTCGCTGGCAGAAGGTGAACTTGCTCATTCGTTTCGCTTTTGAAAGGCCAGCATGTTTCAGTACTACCGTCTGAAGCGGTAGCTTCCAGCTATCTTAGAGTCTTGACAACAATTTTGCTAATAGATGTCTTGCTTCACCAGCAGTACGACCCTTGAGCACGACGGGACGACCCTGGAGCATCTCAAACACAGCATCACTATCTCCACAAACACACACACACACACACAAACACACACTATCATCACCATTCATCAGCTAAGCATTACTCAAGCTCATTTTCACATTCATGATCACCTCACCTTCTAAACCGCCTACAACCACTTTAAACAACTGTCATCTAATTACTGCTCTTCTACACCTGTTCAGTGGCCCCTAAAATTCTACCCCCACCCCATGTTCTATATCTGTTACTCCCTGTTTTCTTCTATCATGTCTTCCTTTTTTCTCACTTATCCTATCTACCTCGCTATCTCTATTCATTACCATAATTGATCTAACTCGTTCCATGTCTCTTGAACATCGATATTCTTGCCTCAGTCTGTTCACCTTTTCAGTGACGATGGCGTTTTCTAGGTGGGTCGTACCAGGTCGTCCAAGTGAACCCAGGTCGTCCGTGCGGTTCGTGCTAGGTCGTCCATGTGGGTCGTACCAGGTCGTTCATGCGTGTCGCGCTAGGTAGTACAAAGTCGTAAAAAGTCGTCCGCTTGGGTTGTGCTAGGTCGTCCATGTGGGTCTCATTAGGGTCGTCCTATATCGGTCAGGGTGGCCCTTAGCAGGTCGTCCAGGTCACACCAGGTCGTCCAAACGATCTGCCCGGGGTCGTTCGAGCTATATCTCTGCTGAAGTTCCTATACCCTTGACGGACTGGCTACTGTATTGTCCGTGTCAATACAGCTGAATTTTTCCGCTGGCCGTTGTATTGTCTGTATTCTGAAAAAAAAAATATTTTCTACCCCTTTATTGACAGATATTTGACGATGCTCATAAAAAGACTGGCAATATTTTCAAATATTTTCACGCCGGAATATTGAAGGTCGAATATCACACGGAATACTGCTGTCTCTCCTCTCCCAAAAAGCCTCTCTCACTCTCACTGCTCTTCCAAAAAGTCTCCAACAATTTCCTCTTCTTTTAAAATCTTTCATTTTTCATATTTCAGCTTCATTTCCTTCTGGCCAGAGCTAACACCCAAAACATCTGGTTCCTCTATAAAGTCTCCATATCATCATATAGCCATAGCACCGACTAGACCCTCTCTATATCATCATCTAGATATAGCATAAACCATATTATAGCTATAGCACTGACCGGATCCTAAGCTATATACAGAATCTTTAACAAAACCTCAGAGATGATTTCCAGAAAATCTAAGCAGTAAAACATACAGAATGCTGGGGTTTACCATAAAACACTAGGGTTTAACATATAACACTAGGGTTTAACATAAATCACTGGGGTTTAGTAGATTCTTTTTACAAAACCCTAAAGTTCACAGTAAAATACCTTGATTTATCGTAAAACATTGTGGTTTACCATAAAACGCTGGGATTTAACATAAACAACTGGAGCTTAAGATAATCACAGGAATTTAACATAAAACACACGGGGGCACAGCAATAAAACCCCAGGTTTTACCATAAGACAGTGGTTCATGCCTTTTAAAAACAGTTTCGCTTTCGTTCATAAACCAACTGGATTTTCACAATGTAATCAAAGTAATGTGATGAATGTAATCTTCGGAGCGAGGACGATGGGAAAAAGTTTTCAAACTCACTGATGGAGGCGATATATGCAAATGAGTTTGACGGAGGTAAGCGAGATGGCCTGTGGGATACTTAGTATGTTCTCTCTCTCTCTCCCCCCCCTCTCTCTCTCTCTCTCTCTCACACACACACACACACACACACACACACTCCTTGATACTCCTGGGAAGCGAAACGTTTAGCTTACATGACCGTGCGCCTGCGTGCATGTATGTAAGTTCGTGTGAGTATATATACGCATGGTCATATGTATGTTTATGAATATATATTTCTACCTATTGGGAAAGGAGTTTTACACCCGTGTGTGTGTGTGTGTGTGTGTGTGATTGTGTGTGTGTGTGTGTGTGTGTGTGCGTGTGTGTGTATGTGTGTGTGTGCACATCTATTCCCATGGCTGACCTAAGACAGCGGAAGGTCAAAGGTCAGAGGAGTTGGGGCCAGAGCGGAGCGACATAACGAAAAGCCTTTCTGAAACGCATTTCCAGACTTTGCTGAAAAGAAATCGAGAGAAAGTTACTTTCTCTGGAGGGAAAGTTTGTCGAAATTGTTGAAATTGTTTGCAATATTCAACCCGAGGTTTTCTCAATGGTTAGGTTAGGTTTTTCAGATGTTTGTGGCTAAGCAGAACTGACGGAAGACTGACCTCGTGTACTGGGCGTTGGAGAGACAGAGAGAGAGAGAGAGAGAGAGAGAGAGAGAGGTTCGTATCAGTACCACCTGCAGCTGTGATGGCCCAGCAACACTACTGCTGTTACTGCCCGCAATACAAGCAACGCTACCACCTCCTCCACCTCCTCCTCCTCCCTCACAGTAACGCGAGCACCAACACAAACACTAACTAACTTCAGCTGTAGTTGCAGGAGGTAACGAGGCAAAACACCGTAGCGGCAGAAGAAGCAGTGATGGAGTCTGCATTGAAGGGAACACACTGAAGAAGGAACCCAGGATCCTTTGGTCCGAGGTGAAAACTGTGGGCTCGGTGACCCAAGGTCACACACACACACACACACACACAACACACACACACACCTCACACATCCTGCTGTACAAGTCTGCCTCATGTCTGTGTCCCTGATACCCAGGTTCACAGACCATCAGGCTCCAATATTCCGTATGACAACTCAAAAAGGCCAAAGCGACAGACAGAATGCCTCAGTTCCATCAGCCCAAACAGACAGGACAAAACAGAAATACAAATCCCTCTCACAAGCCCGCCTCTCATTCCGTCCTTCTGTTGACGTCCTATAAATAAAGTTCCGAAAGTGCTGATGAACTTTAAACATCACGTGTTGGGTTTCCTCTGTTAGTTATACAATGTTCTTCTCATTGTTGAACTGCTGTTATGAGTTCTATTGTACAATATAAACAAACTCGTGATTTTGGTGACTGAAACATCACTATATATATATATATATATATATATATATATATTCTAAAGACAAAAGAAAAATAGGAATCATTATGTGTGTGTGTGTGTGTGTCTGTCTGTCTGTCTGTGTGTATATCAGGAAATATAGAGAAGGTTCAAGACTCGGGAACTTCTCTTCAGACGTTTTGAAAAATATATCATCCCGAGTTTTGGAGGTCGTGACCCACACGTGCCTTGACCCCCCAGGTGTGAGGTACAGTCCGCTACTCCTCCCGGGGTATAGCCTAAGTTACGACGGTACGGTAGTATGGTACGCAGCCAGGAGCAGTGCGGTACGGTCCTTTTGGCAAGAAGGTACGACTCTTGAGTATGATGGCATTTGATCATACCTAAGGGCCGTACCGTCGTGCTCAAGGGTCGTACCGTCGTGCTTAAGGGCCGTACTGTCGTGCTCAAGGGCTGTATCGTCGTGCTCAAGGGCCGTACCGTCGTGCTCAAGGGCCGTACCGTCGTGCTCAAGGGCTGTATCGTCGTGCTCAAGGGCCGTACCGTCGTGCTCAAGGGCCGTACCGTCGTGCTCAGAGTGTACGTATTTCCGGGGTCACAAAGAATGAGACCTTGGACGACTTTCCTTTCCAAACGGACATATTCCTCACAACAGACGAGTCGCATAAACACCAACGGAACGTTACAACAACAAAAGAAACGGTGCAGACAACGGCCGTAGCAACAGAAGCACATCAGGCAACGGAACCATTTGCGGAGGAACAGAGAGAGAGAGAGAAAAGCGGCTCACGAGCTTTCGGAGCGAGAGAGAAACACTTATACTATGTAAGCGAGACTCGGCTCCTGACGAAGGCCTGAGAGTTGGGGCCAAAGTTGCAAGACGATTAGCGCCTCTGTGGGACCCTTGCCCCTCCCGACGAGTTCCCCCGGGTTCTGGCGAAGTCTCGGAGTGCCACTGAACCGACAGGAGCGCTCCTGAAGCTGTGATACTTTGTGTGACGAGGAGCCTGAGAGAAGGGAAGGACTGAGAGAAAGTATAGATGTATGAGAATCAAGATGGAGTACGAGAGGGAGAGAAGAGATGAATTCTTTTCACAACGAAACAGCGTGAGGGAGAGGCGAGCCACACCGAGAGGTGGCAATGTCATGAGGAGAGATAAAGCGGAGGTGAGTCGCGACTGCAAGTCATGTCCTGAGCTCTTGAATGTCCCTGGACATCGGAACGGATCAGTGACATCCCAATGGATGCGACAGAGATAGAGATAGAGGAGAGACGTCTCCCACTCACGCCTCAATTGAAAGTCAAAAAAAGGGAGGGTAAAAGTGATAGATAAGTAGAAATGGAAGAAGGAAAGCAACCAAAGAGTTTAGGTTTACGATAAACTGACCTTAACAGTTGAGTCGATCTTCAGTCTCCCAAGAAATGGAACACGAACCACAAGACATACTAAGCGAACAACTAGGAAGGCCATTACAGCCAACTATGCTCTGGCGTGTAACAGGATGCGTCGCGCGGGAGAACTGACGACCCAAATAAACAAACACACGTTCTGACTGCTTCTCCCGCCTCAGCGATGGCGGCGCCAGGAGCAGCGAACAGCAGCTTCATCAACACACAACCAACCCGCCGTCCAGCTTCCCTGTGTAACGTAGAGACGCCGGAGCACATTGTAGCAATGGTGAGCTTCCGGGCTGTCTGGTGGAAGCTCCTTATGTTTATTTTTCAGGCCAGACGCGGCAGCTGCCGGACGACAGTGTTTCTCCCGCACAGCAGACGACCCAGGGAGTACGTGGTGTGCCAGGAACACTTCCCACTGCAGATAACAGCGTTTGGGGGGGCGGTGTCCTCCCTCACGGGCGCTAACGAGCCTGGCAAGTCCCCCCGACACACGACGCTGACAGACGCGTCACGCGGGTAAGCTGGCGAGAGGGACTCTGGCAGATAAGGAGGCCTTTGTGAGGCAGACGGGAGGGAGGCTGTGAGGGCCCATTCTCACGACTCTTCCTCACAGCCAGGGAGAGAGGCGCGCACGCCCTCACCCTTACCGGGTTCTGTGGTGAGGGAGGGAGGTGCTTAGGGAGGCTGAGGAAGGGAGATAAGATCACAAGAGGAAGCAAAGCCCCACACTGCTGTACACGGCCAGGGCCTGGGGGCGTCTGGCCGGGAGGGAGGCAGCTCCAGACAGGCTCAGTCCCACCCTCCCTCCAGCCAAGGAAGGTATTCTTGTCTCTGTTTCCAGCTAACTGGAACGGATGAGGATCTTCGACAACAGTCCAGTTGGCCAAGTCTAAGGAAAAAAAATAGTAACACGAGAGAGAGAGAGAGAGAGAGAGAGAGAGAGAGTATCTACGACGAGATTTTGCCATGGCGGCAGGGCCAGCGCGTTGCGCTCACCGCTAAAGAAAGAAGAAAAGAGAGAGGCATGTCAACTGTTACGACAATGTGTCCTCCGTGTGCGTGTGTGTGTGTGTTCCTGTCTGTGTCTTTGAGCGCTTACTGTGTCGGACACTGCCAGCCCTGGCCACTTCCCGGGGCAGTGCGTGCGCCACTAACCATCAGCCAGACCATAACACCATAACACGGTGCTATCTGCAGACCGGGACAGCTTAATGGCCCTGTTGGGGGGGGAGGTGCGGCCCTCATCGGCCGTAATGGTCACCACGAGGAGGAAAAAACTACGGCAATGTGTCTGGCAACGCAAGTGGCCCAACACCTTTACGGGCACGTCTCCACCCGGGTCGGGGGCGACTCGGGCCGGCGAGTCTGGCTGCCCTGGTGTGTGGTGAGAGGGCACCCCTGAACAGGCCAGGTGGGTGCCTCCTGACCATGACTCGTCCTCTCGTCCCCCTTCAGTCTCTCTCCCGCCGACCTCACTCGCCGGAGAGGACTCTGGGGGATCCTGAAGGAGGGGGCGTGGAGTCCTCCGGCAGGGGTGTTGGCCGGGGTACTCCCGCACCGCCAGCCCAGCGTATGTGGAGGTCTCCACCTCCGGCAGCAGGAGGTAGTATTACCCGCCTGGGTATCGGCAGGGTTAGTGACGCCTGCTGCAGGAAGCCAGCACTTCAGTGGCTGTCAGGTTCCACTCCCTGGCCCAGGTGCCTGTCTTTTAACTCTTGTCTCAACCTCACGCGGGCTGCTGACGTTCATGCTACAGGTATACCCTCTCTCCACCTCACACATGACAACATGTAACCCACACGACTCGTTATCTATAACCCTAAATCATCGTGCGGTGAGCACAACGCGCTAGCCGTGTCATCACTGAACAGGTCGCTTCAGTTCATGCCCTTCGGTGACCCGTCATGCCACACGTGATGGACAAACCAATAACCTCTGTTGACACGTGTTTCCAAGGGCAGCCGGGCACTGTGTGGGCGAAGGATTCCTGTAGGATACAGATGACTACCTCTCTCCTCACCACTGGCTACAGGATGTCCCCAAACGTCTTGTGATCGTACTTTAAAACATATTCGTTGTCTCTTCTACTTTCCCAAGTCCTCCAGCTGCCTGGACCAGCGGGTTCAGAACCCAGTTCGATTGTGTGACCCGCAGCCACACCGGGTGACTCCTCCCCAAACCCCCGGTTCACATCCCTGCCTGGAGCCAACCGGATCCCAGTTTAGCTAAATCCATCTTCCAATTTGTCCCTCTGTTGGTGGATCGCTTGAGTGATCTTTCTGTTCCCTTTAGAAGAACAGCAGGCTTCTTCCTCATTCTCATGGCCGTCTGTTCCTCTGTCAAGCATGATATTTTCCTTAAGACAATTGTGCTTGTTGTCCAGTGTCCTGTCCGAGTCTACCACACAGATGTAGCAGAAATCCGACCCGTGGAACGGCGTCTGTTCTCTCTGTGGTGCGGGATGTCCATCGATTATAAAAGTTTATCTCGTTAACAAATTGGTCCACATCGTAAATAAGAACCTTTGTCGTCTCTACATTGTTTCGCTGATTGGATAACGAGTCTTCAGCTCTTGCAACACAGGTATCGCAGAATCACAACAAGCTCTTGCGTTCTGACATCCTCCTCTGCCGCAGAGGACATTGCAAATCTGATGGAACGGGAAAGGAAACACGAGACGAGTTTCGAGATCTCCTTCTCGTCCTCTTGAAGTACTCGTCTCTCGGCTTCGTCCTGGTTCCCCAAGTCCTGTGGCCATGCAGGACGCCTCCCGTCCCGTGAGACGACGGTAGCCCGTGCTCCAGGACCTGGTTTAAAGGAGGAGTCCTTAGACGGGTTTCATCCCTACCCACGTCTGGATGCGTCCATCGTGGCCTCCCCCGAGCCCGCTAATTAAGGTCATCAGAATGCCTGAGTCGTCTCCCCTTAACGCGGTTTTTCCCCTCACAGAACCCCAGCGGGCCAGTCCGTCCGTCTGTACACTTCAAGGCCTCAACTGACCTTCACCGTGGGGTATATCTGGAGAGTTGAAACTGGTAGACCCCGCCCGGCCCGACCAGGGCGTCGACCTAGATCACTAACGACAGTACAGCAACGACTGTAAAACGATTATATTGACTTTGGTCTCAGAGTTTTATTATTGTGTTGCAATGATAACTAACTGATGATGCAGATAATTCCTTATTAAATAATTCAATTTAATGTGGACTTTTAAATCTTGATTTATGTCTCTGGCATCAAAGACATCTTTTACTGAGGTTTTAGAATTGTGATACGACAGGAGGGGAGTACACTGGCAGGCCCAGTACCCATGTAGCATATCACCCAAGGCTCAGTACCCATCAAATGCCCTCTAAGGTCTTGTACCCATCTCATGCCAAGGCAACAGTAACTCATTCCTAACAGATAAATAACGGTAAACAGCAACGGAGAGAGAATACTCGACCGTTACAGTCGACCATAATGTTGGCAACATGGCGGCCATGTCCTGTAAACGAGGAGCTGCAGAAATGAATCTTATGAACGAGCATCATCAGAGAGGCGATCCATGTGGAGTGTGAGTGAAAGCGTAGCGCAAACAGCGTTTATAAAGGACAGAGCATGAATGGGTTTAATAAAGGGAAGCCTCGGAACGAGAGGGTCGCAGTTAAAAGGAACAGTTGTATCGGCGGAATTTATAAAATTCGCGTTAAACGACAAAAGTTTAATAGTTATTTACGATAGATCGATTTTAAAGATTATCCTTAAGTTGAGATGCGTAGTTTAAAGGATAACATTTATGGGTAATGTTAAAAGAATGGAGTTTAAAAAGGATGTCGTCAAATTACCAGACTTTAAAAACTTTCTCATTTAAATGGAACGGTTGCAACGGTGGCTGTAAAGTTGACGGAGTATAAAAGTTCGCGTTTGTTTGACAAAAGTTTTAGAGAATGCGTTAAACTGACGAGTTTAAGGGTTCGAGTTTTAGCGAGGGATTGCATAAGTCTTCATAGAAATGACAAAATTTCATATCCTATGCTTAATTGACGGGAGTTTAAAGAATTAAGGTGATATCACACAGTGGGAAAGTGTACGTCAGAACGACATTTAAATGGTGAACGAATTAGGAGTTAAATAAACAGGTTTTAAGCTCGCGTTTGCGCGGGAAGGAGTTCAAAAGTTCATGTTTGAATGGCACAGTTCAAAGGGCCGTATGCACAACACTGGCCAAATGGGAAGAGCGTGTAGAAAGTTATATCAGGTCGTATTAATTTTCATCACCGACTCCTGTATGCAACATGCTATACTGAGACATCTTTGCAACAGGCAAAACGCTTCTACATAAGGAACTTCTCTCGTGGGTTCTCACTTACGGCTTTTTTTACAGTCACGTCCCTCGTAAATGGTGTGTATGTGTGTGTGTCTCGGGAGGCCACGGCCAGTCTCTCCTGGCCACACGGGGCCACCCTGGGCCAAGTACTTCACAACCAAATTTATGCATGTATTCAGCAGGAGTGTGGTGTGTCATGGCCGGCTGGGATAGTGGAACAGGCTGGGATGGGAGGCTTGGATAGTGGGATAGGTTAGGACGGGTGGCAGGGATAGTGAGACAGGTTGGGATGGGTGGCAGGGATAGTGGGATAGGCTGGGATGGGTGGCAGGAATAGTGGGATAGGCTGGGACGGGTGGCAGGGATAGTGGGATAGGCTAGGACGGGTGACAGGGTTAGTGGGATAAGCTAGGACAAGTGGTAGGGTTAGTGGGATGGCTGAGACAGGTGGCAGGGATAGTGGGATAGGTTTGGCCGGGTGGCAGGGATAGTGAGACAGGCTGGGATGGGTGGCAGGGATAGTGGGATAGGCTGGGATGGGTGGCAGGGATAGTAGAGGGATAGGGGAGTGGCCACGGGGCTAGCATGGCCACCACAGTTTATGTGGTTGGCACTGGCGGCAGTACAGTGCCACACCACAGGGCCAGGAGAGATGGTCGAGTTACCGGGACAAGTTGGGTTGGCCGGCAACAATACCTGCTTCACCCAGATCCATCAATATAAGCGAAACATAATAAAACAGGAGGAAATATTATGAAAATAACACGTTAATTGTATTCGCTAACATGTCCTCAACATTGTGAAACACTTCAGTGATGTTTGCAAAACATGAAACACGTTGAAACAGTGTATTCTAAACCCTCTGAAATCACGGGAAACGTAAATGAGCGAAACTCAGGTCTAAAACAAGGACACGGACTAAATCCAGGCGGAACTTCTTGAAACTCCTAAGCTGAGGCAAAGGGAAACGCATGAAACATTCTGAAGCACACAGCAAGAGCACGCGCGTGTGTGACTCGAACCGGTGTTTGTAAACACGCGCGTGTGTGTGTGTGTGTGGACACCCGCTCTGCTGTCATAGATGAGTACGTCTAGTTCAGACGATGGCAACAGCCTGTTCTCACTTGACACATTTCAGGAGATGAGGGAGAGAGAGTGATTCCGAATACCACACTTCAGGGAGACTCGATCACCAAACCCAGGGAGGATAGTTGGAGGGAGAAACGTACGCTTTGCTGGGTTATTTTAAATGGCCTGACTTCATTCTTATGACATTCCCGCCAAAGATTCGTCGACTTTGGTGAAGGGCAATTTTGAAATGCAACTCCGTGAACGGGCGTCAAACACAGACGCAAGAAATGCCAGAACTAGCGACTCACACACTCAGACACACACACACACACACACACTTGAGTCTGGTCGTTAGTTGTGGGAAGTCTGGCGTGTGGGTCGTGTGGGGAGGGGAGAGGGGGGTGGGGGCTGTTCCTGCCCCCCCCCCTGGGGGAGGGGGGGTGTCCTCCATCGTTAGTGTTATTGGGAGGGAGGAAGGAAGGCCAGGGGTGAGGGGCCAGCCTGGGGTGGGGAGGGAGGGACCTGGGGGTGATTATGTGCTGGCTGGGGAGATGTGATGTGTTCAACGTGAGAACAGGCGGGGGAGACGAGGACGACGACCAAATCCCCCCCCTCCCCCACCACCTCCATAGCAGTAACGACCCAGTGGAACAGACGTGGACGACCTCGTCCATGGTACTGAACGACCCGGTGTGTCGTGCCGACGACCCGTCCGCCCGACGCGACGTTGTGAAATATAACCGAGTTAACGGGACTTAACGCGGGAGATGTCGGTCCGGGGAGACAGCGCGGAGGAGGCCAGCCTCTCTGGGGAGGTTAGGGGGATGCCTCTCACATGCTGGATGTGCACACACACACACACACACACCTCCGACAAACAGCTTGATAGAACAAACTAAATTTTTAGAGTCGTATCCGCCATATATCAGG
>JAYMFT010205513.1:0-11601 GCA_038088735.1 Panulirus argus | reverse complement strand
GGGCTGTGGAGGGCCGGGTTTCCGTCAGGGCTGTGGAGGGCCGGGTTTCCGTCAGGGCTGTGGAGGGCCGGGTTTCCTTAGGGCCCTGCCGTGGGTGTAATGCTAAGGTTCCTCACCTGATTCACCTTCCTCGTCAGCTGTGGGAGGTCTCTTCCCCTCCCAACACACGATCATCAGCATGTGTGAAGCACATTAGCATATGAAGCGATGCCAGCGGCAGCTGAGGCGGTGAGGGTAGCCAGGCAGGTGTGTGGAGAGCTGGTTACCTCCCTTGACAGGTGTGTGTGTGTGGCGACAGGTGTGTGTATGCTGGGATCCAAACCTGGCAGTCACCCTGTCAGCGTGACCCCACAGCACCATATCAGTGTGTGACTCACACTAACTTGTCTCTGAACCCTTGAGTGTGACGGCTTAGCCTTCGACCTGACCCATAAGAGTAAGGTCAAAGGCCAGGCCGTCGCGCACTGAAGGGTCGCACCGTCCTACTCAGGGGGATTTTGCCACCGTCCGTAGTGCTTAGAGGTCGTACTGTCGCTCTCGAGGATTTAGGAAATTCCAGACATATTATTTTACCAAGTATTATTCAGCCAGACGTCCGTCTCTGTGGATGATTCTTGAGTCGGGGATTACCGAGAGTCGAGGTCGAACTCTGAAGACGTCTTCGTCAGTCGAGTCATCGTATATGTCACACCAGAACAACTCGACAGTTTTACTTTTTTTTTTTTCCAAACAAATCCCGTAAGCTTCTTCAAGCTTTGATCACGTACGAGTTCTCAGCTCTGCCGAGGACGAGTCTCTTCTCACGGGAGGAGGCGTAAGGATTATTCAGACGACTTCAGGAAGGAGCAATATAATGTGGAAACTGAAAAAAGAAAATATATGCTGTAGCGCGTTTAACTTTTTCAATAAAGTTTGAGGGACTCGACCCAGAGTGATTGATGGCTGGACTTGACACATTCTTCCCTCCAGGGGCGCTCCTTTAGCGTCCTGACCCATTTGCCTGGATCCTAGAGCGTCTTGACCTACTTTCTCAGACCTCTTGACGAATCTGACCCACACTCCCGTTGTGCTGAGTATCATGACTCACTCCTACCAAAGCGCCCCCGAGTGCCCCCATCCCTCCTCCGTTTGACCCATGGGTATCCTTAACCTCATACAACACCCTGGGAAGCCTGGCGTACACCCTGGGGGCACTTACTGTCCTGCGTCCTGGCCCTCTACTTGCTCACAAAACCCTGATTGTTTTGATCCACCTTCCAAGCTTTGCCAGTGTCTCGATCCACTTCTCCAGTTGTCTTACTGACTGGGAAACCCTTCATTGTTTTGACCCACTCTTCCAGACTCCCGGGTGTTCTGATGACTCAATTTTCCAGACCCCCTAAGAGATCTCAGGACTCACTTCTCCAGACACGTGAGTGATCTGAATCACTTCTCCGGACCCCTGTGTGTTCTGACAAACTTCTCCAGACACCAGAGTGTTCTGACTCACGTCTCCAGACCCTGACAATTCTGACTCACTTCTCTAGACTTCTATGTGTTCTGGCTCACCTCTCCAGACCCCTGAGTATTCTAACTCAGCTCTCCAGACCCCTGAGTATTCCGGTTCACTTCTTCAGACTTCAGAGTATTCTGACTCACTTCTTCAGACCCCGGAGTATTCCAACTCACTTCTCCAGACACATGAGTATTTCAACTCACTTCTCCAGACTCCTGAATATTCTGCTCAATTTTCCAGACCCCTGAGGATTCCGACTCACTTCTCCAGACCCCTGAGTATTCTAACTCATTTCTCCAGACACCTGAATCTTCTGACTTACTTCTATAGACACCTGAGTATTCCGACTCACTTCTCCAGATGCCTGAGTGTTCCGACTAACTTCTTCAGACACTTGAGTATTCCGACTCACTTCTCCAGACTCATCAGTATTGTGAATCACTTCTCCAGACACCTGAGTGTTCCGACTCACTTCTCCAGACTCCTGAGTATTCCGACTCACTTCTCCAGACACCTATGTATTCTGACTCACTTCTCCAGACCCTTGAATATTCCACCTCACTTCTCCAGCCTCTTCAATATTCCGACTCACTTCTCCAGACCCCTGAGTATTCTAACTCACTTCTCCAGACTCATCAGTATTGTGAATCACTTCTCCAGACACCTGAGTGTTCCGACTCACTTCTACAGACTCCTGAGTATTCCGACTCACTTCTCCAGACACCTATGTATTCTGACTCACTTCTCCAGCCTCTTCAATATTCCGACTCACTTCTCTAGACCCCTGAGTATTCTAACTCACTTCTCCAGACACCTGAATCTTCTGACTCACTTCTATAGACACCTGAGTTTTTCGACTCACTTCGCCGGACGCCTGAGTGTTCCGACTAACTTCTCCAGACACCTGAGTATTCCGAATCACTTTTCCAGACTCATCAGTATTCTGAATCACTTCTCCAGATTCCTGGGTATTCCGACCCACTTCTCCAAACTCCTGAGTATTCCGACTCACTTCTCCAGACCCCTGAGTATTCAGATTCACTTCTCCAGATTCCTGAGTACTCCGACTCACTTCTCCAGACCCCTTAGTGTTCTGGCTCACTTCTCCAGATCCCTGAGTATTCCGACTCACTTCTCCAGACTTGTGAGTATTCCGACTCACTTCTCCAGACCCCTGAGTGTTCTGACTCACCTCTCCAGATCCCTGAGTATTCTGACTCACTTCTCCAGACTCGTGAGTATTCCGACTCACTTCTCCAGACCTCCGAGTATTCAGATTCACTTCTCCAGATTCCTGGGTATTCCGACTCACATCTCCAGACTCCTGAGTATTCCGACTCACTCCTCCAAAGTCCTGAGTATTCTGCTCACTTCTCAAAACTCCTGAGCATTCCGACTCACTTCTCCAGACTCCTGAGTATTTTGACTCACTTCTTCTGACCCTTGAGTATTCCGACTCACTTCTCCACACCCCTGAGTATTCCGACTCACTTCTCCAGACTCCTGAGTATTTTGACTCACTTCTCCAGACCCCTGAGTATTCCGACTAACTTTTCAAGACCTGTGAGTATTCCAACTGACGTCTCCAGACCCTTGAGTATTTCGACTCACTTCTCCAGACTCCTGAATCTTCTGACTCACTTCTCCAGACCCTTGAGTATTCCGACTCACTTCTCCATACCCCTGAGTATTCCGACTCACTTCTCCAGACTCCTGAGTATTCTAACTCACTTCTCTAGACTCCTGAGTTTTCCGACTCACTTCTTTAAATTCTTGAGTATTCTGAATCACTTCTCAAAACCCCTGAGTATTCCGACTCATTTCTACAGACCCCTTAGTATTCTGAACTCACTTCTCCAATCTCCTAAGCGTTCCGACTCACTTCTCCAGATTCCTGAGTATTACGACTCACTTCTCCAGATTCCTGAATCTTCTGACTTACTTCTCCAAGCTCCTGAGTATTCTGACTCACTTCTCCAAACTCCCGAGTAATCCGACTCACTTCTCCAGATTCCTGAGTCGTCTGACTCACTTCTCCAGGCCCCTGAATATTCCGACTCACTTCTCCAGGCCCATGAGTATTCCGACTTACTTCTACAGACCTGTGAGTATTCTGACTCACTTCGCCAGACCCCTGAATTTTCCGACTCACTTCTCCATACACCTGAATATTCCGACTCACTTTTCCAGACTCCTGAGTATTCTAACTCACTTCTCCATATTCCTGGGTATTACGACTCACTTTTCCAACGTCCTGAGTATTCTGAATCACTTCTCAAAACCCCTGAGTAATCGGACTCACTTATATAGACCCCTATGTATTCTGACTCACTTCTCCAAACTCCTGAGTGTTCCGATTCACTTCTCCAGACTCCTGAGCATTCCGACTCACTTCCGCAGACTCTGGAGTATCCCGACTCACTTCTCCAGACCTCTGAGTATTCCGACTCACTTCTCCAGACACCTTAGTATTCCGACTCACTTCTCCAGACACCTTAGTATTCCGACTCACTTCTCCAGACTCCTGAGTATTCTAACTCACTTTTCTAGACACCTGAGTATTCCGACTCACTTCTCCAAATTCCTAAGTATTCTGAATCATTTCTCAAAACCCTTGAGTATTCCGACTCACTTCTTCAGACTCCTGAGTATTCCGACTCACTTCTCCAGACTTCTGAATCTTCTGACTCACTTCTCCAGACTCCTGAGTCATCTGACTCACTTCTCCAGGCCCCTGAGTATTCCGACTCACTTCTCCAGACTTCTGAGTATTCCGACTCACTTCTCCAGACACCTGAGTATTCCGACTCACTTCTCCAGACTTGTGAGTGTTTCAACTCACTTCTCCAGACCCATGAGTATATTTCAACTCATTTCCCCAGACTCCTGAATATTATGCTCAAATTTCCAGAACTATGAGTATTCCGACTCACTTCTCCAGATTCCTGAGTATTCCGAGTCACTTCTCCAGACTCGTCAGTATTCTGACTCACTTCTTCAGACACCTAAATCTTCTGACTCACTTCTCCAGACACCTGAGTGTTCCAACTCACTTCTCCAGACTCGTCCGTATTCTGACTCACTTCTCCAGACACCTGAGTATTCCGAATCACTTCTCCAGACTCGTCAGTATTCTGACTCACTACTCCAGACACCTGAGTGTTCCGACTCACTTCTCCAGACTCGTCCGTATTCTGACTCACTTCTCCAGACACCTGAGTGTTCCATCTCATTTCTCCAGACTCATGAGTGTTCTGACTCACTTCTCCAGACCCCTGAGTATTCCGATTCACTTCGCCAGAATCCTGAGTATTCCTCCTCACTTCTCCAGACCCCTGAGTATTCCGACTCACTTCGCCAGACCCCTTAGTGTTCTGACTCACTTTTCGGACTCCTGAGTATTCTGACTCACTTCTCCAGACTCCTTTATTCTGACTCACTTCTTCAGACCCCTGAGTATTCTAACTCACTTCTCCAGACCCCTGAGTATTCCGACTCAATTCTCCAGACTTTTGACTATTCCGACTCACTTGTCCAGACTCCTGAGTATTCTGACTTATTTCTCGAAACACCTGAATTTTCTGACTCACTTCTCCAGACCCCTGAGTACTCCGACTCCCTTCTCGAAACTCCCGGAGTATTCCGACTCACTTCTCCAGACCCCTGAGTATTCCGACTAACTTCTCCAGACCTTTGAGTATTCCGACTCACTTCTCCAGACCCCTGAGTATTCTGAATCACTTTCCCAGGCCCCTGAGTATTTCGACTCACTTCTCTAGACCCCTGAGTATTCCGAGTCACTTCTCCAGATTCCTGAGTATTCCGACTCACTTCTTTAGACCCCTGAGTATTCCGAGTCACTTCTCCAGACTCCTGAGTATTCCGACTCACTTCTTTAGACCCCTGAGTATTCCGACTCACTTCCCAAGACTCCTGAGTATTCCGAATCACTTCTACTGACACCTGAACCTTCTGACTCACTTCTCCAGACCCCTGAGTTCTCCGACTCCCTTCTTGAAACTCCTGGAGTATTCCGACTCACTTCTCCAGACCCCTGAGTATTCCGACTCACTTCTCCAGACCTCTGAGTATTCCGACTCACTTCTCCAGACCCCTGAGTATTCCGAATCACTTTCCCAGGCCCCTGAGTATTCCGACTCACTCCTCTAGACCCTTGAGTATTCCGAGTCATTTCTCCTGATTCCTGAGTATTCCGACTCACTTCTTTAGACCCCTGAGTATTCCGACTCACTTCCCAAGACTCCTGAGTATTCCAAATCACTTCTACTGACACCTGAACCTTCTGACTCACTTCTCCAGACCCCTGAGTGTCCAGACTCACATCCTGAGGAAGCCTTAGTGTCCTGACCCACTTCTGTAGTCCCACTAGTGACCTGATCCATTTTACGTCATCGCCAATTTGTCCTTACCCACTTCCCCTGACCCATGAGTGTACTGACCTACTTCCCCTGACCCGTGGGTGTCCTCACCTAGTTCCCCTAACCCGTGAGTGTCCTCACCTACTTCCCCTGACCCATGAGTGTCCTATCCTACTTCCCCTGACACGTAAGTGTGCTGACCTACTTCCCCTGACCCATGAGTGTCCTGACCTACTTCCCCTGACCCGTGAGTGTCTTGACATACTTCCCCTTACCCGAGAGTGTACTGACCTACTTCCCCTAACCCATGAGTGTCTTGACCTACTTCCATTGAACCATGAGTGTCCTGACCTACTTCCTCTGACCCGTTAGTGTCCTAACCTACTTCACCTGATCCATGAGTGTCCTCATACACTTCTCCTAGCTCATGAGTGTCCTGACCTACTTCCCCTGACCCGTAAGTGTCCTCACATACTTCTCCTGACCCATGAGTGTCCTGTCCTACTTCCCCTGACCCGTAAGTGTCCTCACATACTTCTCCTGACCCATGAGTGTCCTGACCTACTTTCCCTGACCCATGAGTGTCCTATTCTACATCCCCTGACCCATGAATGTCCTGACCTACTTCCCCTGACCCATGAGTGTCTTGACCTACTTCCCCTGACCCGAGATTGTCCTAACCTACTTCTCCTGACCTGTAAGTACCCTCACCTACTTCCCTGACCCGTGAGTGTCCTGACAAACTTCCCTTGATCCATGAGTGTCCTCACCTACTTCCCCTGACCCGTGAGAGTCCTGACCTACTTCCCCTGACCCATGAGTGTCGTCACCTTCTTCCCCTGACCCATGAGTGTCGTCACCTACTTCCCCTGATCCATGAGTGTCCTGACCCACTTCCTCAGACCCCCTCAGATTTCTGACCTACTTTTCCTGACCCGTGAGTGTCCTGACCTACTTCCCATGACCTGTGAGTGTCCTGACCTACTTCCTCAGACTCCCTGAGTGTTATGACCCACTTTTGCACGAGACTTCTCGTAGAAAATCGTTCTTTACCAGACCACAACACGGCTCCTCCCCTCGCGACGTGACGCAGCGCCGGGAAGGCTGTCGGGTCGGGATGAGGAGTGAGGGAGCCCTGGTGTGGGGAGATAGTGAGGGGCGGCCCTCATCCTCTCCCACCACTCCCGCCGCTCCTCATCAGCGGTGAGTGACGCTCATGCCACTCATTCTTAAGCTGTTGTGACTCCCGGTATCCAGTTGGCCTCATCTCTCTAATCATCCGTAGTGTTTCGCGTTATCTCGGGATGTTCATCGGCTTTCCTCCTCTGCCTCTGTGCTTCCTAGCGGTGCAGCCGAGACTGAGAAGAGACAAAAGCTGACTTCAAGCACTGAAGGCACGAGAGGTGCTTTCATCCCCCTCCACACCCCAAAGGCACGCCGTCTGGTCTTCAGCGGAAAGCGAGAGTGCAGTGGGTCACGCTGGCCTCCCCGTGGTCATCGCCTGAGGACGAGGACAATGCGAGACGTCTTCGGTGTTCTCGTGAAACCTCTAGCAGAGACCTGGGGTGTCGCCTGGCTACCGGCGCAGGAAGCCAATGAGGGCTGGGTAGCTCCACGTGTTTTTCCTTCAAAGACAGGTCTCTATTAAGTGCAAGTTTCCTCGACGATACTCTAAGCGCTCGAGTCATTTTTGTCTCTCCGAACACCTCGCTCACGTACTCTTGCGGCTCTCATCCAATCAAAGCGGTAATTTAAGCTACTGACGTCATGTCGGTAATCGGTTTAAGCGGTAGTCACGCCAGCAGACGTACCGACGTGTGAAACGAGCGCTGGGAGTAATGCCAAGCTCTGAATTGGTACGCAATCGTGTGAGCAGGACATTTCACCGGAACCTTGGAGAAAGGGGTCCTTTGTCGTACACCGAGACATTTTGCGATTCAGTATCGTAAAGATATTGCAAGAAAACGGTACGCGAAGGATGCTAGCTAGTCTTCCTCTGCGTTCCGTTGCGCTTGCAATATCAGTATCAGGTCAGATGCTTCGGCATGAATTAGCAAGGTGCCCCGCCATTCGCTGTGGGGGTCCCCCAGACCCTAGCTAGATTGGGTCCGTCCTAGACGAGGCGTCCTTTTAAACCGCGCCACCTCCGGGCGCCTAACCAATCACTCTCCTGCGGGTTGAGTTGTGTGGATCGTCTTCCCCCGAGAGGCGAGGCTGACAGGAGTGACTGTGTGAGCCAGACCACCTTCCAGGAAGCAAGTCACGACCCCCATTGTATGCCAGCTGGCGTTCCCACGTCGAACAGATTTCAAGTCTGATTTTAATCCTCCCAGGGTAGAGCCTGGCTGGGCATGGCATGGTCACCACATCTACCCCGAGGTAGAGCCTGGCTGGGCCTGGTATGTCACCATATTCCCCCGAGGTAGAGCCTGGCTGGGCCTGGTATGGTCACCACATCCCCCCCGAGGTAGAGCCTGGCTGGGCCTGGCATGGTCACCACATCCCCCCCGAGGTAGAGCCTGGCTGGGCCTGGTATGGTCACCATATTCCCCCGGGGTAGAGACTGGCTGGGCCTAGTATGGTCACCACATTCCCCCGGGGTGAACCCTGGTTGGGCCTGGTGTGGAGTACCACAGGGGTCGGTCTTAGGACCCAAGACGAGCGGAAATGGACTAGAATCGTAGGTCTCCCGTCGTGATCTCCAGGTAAGACTAGGGTAGTGGTCAGTTGAGGGACAGGTGAAATTTTGCTTGGGTAGATTTACAAATCTGATCTATGAACAGCTAACCATGGCTATCAAGTATTCGGAAATCCGTAATATGCAATAAGTGTCTAAAAGAAAGATCTTCGAATATTCTGTGCAGTCTGACCTATGGCAGTGAGTAGAGAAGAAAACAGAATGCTAGGTGTCCCAGCTAGGAGTCTGGGCTTCAGATCACTGGGAATAATAATTCTGACTATTTTTAAGGGCTTTGTTAGACCATTTATGTAGGCCAGTCAATTCTGGTTCCAAACCTGTTAAGATGGAACAAGTACAAAGAGGGACGACTAAACTAATTCCATCTCTTGACAGATCTACCGTATGAAGAGACGCTAAGATTAAATCTCTTTTCCAGCGAAGCGAAGACATTGAGGCGACTTGAAACACGCTCTTGAGACTTAGAGTGAACTCGACGAAGGAAATATAGTTAACGGGAGAAATGGAATAACTAAAGATTAAGTGTGTATTTACCAAGTAGATACGAGGTAAAGACACATGCATACATTGATCTCTTTTCCACAGCCTGGGCCTAGATTATGGGCTATGGTGCGGCAGAGGATAGGGTAATATAGTACGATTTTCTAGCAGGATTCTCTCTCTCGTTCTGTCTCGTTCGATTCCATGCAGGCTTACTTTGCAGATGAGTTTGTGCTTGTGTGTGTGTGTTTTCCCGGCTGTTGCTGCATGGAGTGGAGGTTGTAGAAGGAGCTGTCCTGCTGTGCTGTCCTCGCCTCGATCATTTAGAACTGAAATGGATATAGACAGATGTAGGGTATAAACAAATACCCTATATATACATGGGCCAACAGACCTTTTGTTATATCTCTCTCTCTTTACGCATCAGTCTTTTGAATGTGTTCCCTCCCTATCTCTTCTATCTCCTCTTCTATTCTTCTCTCTCTGGCCACCTTCCTTGCCCATTCTCCTCTCTTGTTAATCATCGTATACCAATCCCTGAAGCTGGAGGACCCCAATATTACCGAGTAGTCAGGCCACATAATGTTCCATCACAGTTAAACGTTGAGGGAGGCACTCCGGACCCTCTGTGACATTCTTACTCCCTCCCTCTTCATGGAATGAAGTCCCGCTGAGAAACTATTTTTAGTCGAGATGTTGTGATAAGGAGTCTGCCTTTTACGTAATCTGCTGAAGGAGATGTAAAAGAAAGACAGGCTTCCGCGAAGTTGGGAGTTAGGCGACTGGCGAGCGCTCCGAAACCAGACAGGAGATTTGATGGAGGAACCTGCAACTGTTGTGAAGACGCATCTTGTAAAGAAAGGAACTCCTGCTTAGAATTCAGACGCTGATGGAAGGATGATAGAAACTGAGGGACATGTTTTGGGGAGAAGAGGCGTTTGCAGTCTTCGGGAATAAGACCGAAGGAAAATATTCCCTGAGGACGGTCATGCCAAAATCATATACTATTCAGAAATATTTCGGAGACGAGGCTGAAGGCATGCCACTGTCCACCTCTCTCAGCACATTCACATCCACTAGTTTCTCCTGTTGCATACCTGTAAGTCAGTACATAATCCAGTACCTCTCGCCTTCCTGATGATGATACCAGCAGGTGATTCCATGACTAGATATCAAGATACGGAGTCCTGCAGTACACAGGGAGCTAAAAGAAACCAGAAATAGTTCCTTTAGGAGCAGAAGTGGAACAGAACTACTATGTTGACACCAGTCAGGACTTGAGTATAAGCAAAGACTCGTTATGCATATAGTCCGGGCCGGATAAACACCTTTCTCTGTACCGTGTGAGGGGGACTTGTTACGGAGGCCCGACGGACAAATTTAGAAAATTCAAGAGTACTGGCATCCCTGATGCTCCCGGCATTACGTCAGCTGGTGTTAACAGGATCAACAATTTCAACAATTTGGCAAGAGAAGTCGGCTCTAGGAATGAACGGATTATTCTCCTGATCACTGGGGATGTTGCTGCAGGGATGGAAACTAACTTGCCAGGGATGGACTGGCCCTAAAATGTTTCAGGGATGGATTACCTCAAAATGGTTCATCAGTGATGGAAGGTTACCTTACCAGGAATGGGGAAGCCAACAGGTAAAACCTCGGGAAAATAACGCAAAACTATAAGAAAATCCCGTCATTACACGTAATCACCCGAGATGGCCTGGGGTCCTCAGCTGGACTCGCCATCTCCGGCAGGTACGAGAGGGGGACCTGAGGAGGCTGGGAGAAGAGGTCTTGCCAGATCAGGTTAGGTCAATTAAGGTCAGGGATGTTGGGACAGATCCTCGCACTGTGCCTGGACTCTGTGCCTTCAGATTAAATAGGATGCGAAGGAATTGGGTATCCTAGAAAAAGAGGGACGAAAGATTTTGAAAAAAAAAAAAAAGGACAGAAGAATTGGGAAATAATCTGAAGAGAATTCAGTGCGAAGGTCAGAAGTACCGAGTTAAAAGAACGATGATTTCCGTAATCCTGCCAATCAGGAAAATCCGGATTTGACCGCCACATCGCTCATGGATATACGACGGCTTTACCAGGAGGAAATGTAGAAAGACGTTCTGGTGCATACTCAAACCCCCGAAGACGTGTGTTACGGTACAAGAGACATTGCCTGTCATTATTTAGAGAGGAAGAGACAGATCTCAGACTAGTTTATATACAAGTCTCTCCCAACCCACACACACACACACACACACACAAGATTATAAACGAGGATTGAAAGTCTACCGAATAAGTTATGGACTCCCGTGGTGTAATGGATAGCGTTCCTGACCATGACGCATTCACGGACCACCCGCCGGCCCAGGGTCGAGCATGGCATAGGTTCGAATCCTGGTTTGTGGCAGTCGGTCCACAGTCAACCCGGCTGTTCATCCACCCTTAGGAGTGGGTCGATGAAATGGGTACCTGGCTCAAGTTAGAGTATATATATATATATATATATATATATATATATATATATATATATATATATATATATATATATATATATA
>JAYMFT010205502.1:0-11601 GCA_038088735.1 Panulirus argus | reverse complement strand
CCGCAACCAGGATTCGAACCCATGCGCTCGACCCTGGGCGGCCCGTGAATGCGTCACGGTCAGGAACGCTAACCGCTACACCACGGAAGGTCATGCGCCAACTCTCTACCTATTTATCTATCTGTCATCATTAACTCCACTCCAAGGTTTCACGAGGCGAGTCAGTTGCGTTCAACTACCAGTTCTCCCTAAGTATAAGATGCATGAACAACATGACAGTTGTGTAAAGCACTCATGACATGACATGGGAACTCGCAGCTCTGGTATGTGGCTCATCGAACCATGGAATCGAGACGTCAGTTAGAATCGAGCGAAACTGTTTCATTCGGTCTCAGTGGCAGGAGACGGCTGAGTCTAACTACTTATCGTTTCATTCGAGACCTGAAGCTTCACACAAGGGTGTGGTATTATCATATTCAACGGTCTTTATCTTCTTAGAAATTCCTCAGACTCGTGAAAAACGTGACGTTGACTCAAAGAAATTCTTCTGTCCTCACATTAACTGCATCTTCACCTACACTGAAGATAACTCTATTGATTTCATTCAAATACGCTATATAGCCATACCATCTTCCCTCCCTCTCCCATACTGCAATCCTATATTCATTCTTAAAAGTCAACAGGAGTAGGAAAGATCCTTCCTTCGATATATGACACACTCCTGTAAAATCCTTCCCTTACAGTGTCGTACATACTTTCCTTAAGCACAGCATCCATCCCATATGTCCACAGAGAAGTTACTCCACCTATCTCTACCCAAATCTATCCCCAATTTAGAATAACAATTTACTTTTTTACCTACACGAACACCAAATCCCATTCTTCTCACAAAAACTCCGCTTCAGGATCCATCTGTATTAATCTCCCACAGTTTGAGGGACCTCCCAATCCATCAGTCTCCTTTCCTCACCCATCTTTACCCATCCCATCTATCTTCACCCTATGATCACTCATTTCTTCTGGTCTTAGCCTCTAAAGGCTTTATTCCCGGGGCCATAAGCCAAGATAAGCAGCTGTATAGGTCAAATGGAATCTCGCAAAATTTGAATTGCTTCCAGATCGAGGAAAAGAGTGAAAAAGATGCAAGAAACAGTCTGGATAAAAGGACTGTCTTCCTAGTTAAGTAAAGCGTCTGGCCAAACTGGTAAGGTCCTAGAAAATATGAACACTTTCTCATCAACATATTTTGAATGATACGAAGATCCGAACTCTCTTCCCTAAATATTTATAACAAACTGGACTTGACCCACTTCACACACCAAAAATGTGTGAATACAGTATTATACAGTAGAGTACAAGATAGGTTTTCAAAATAGAGTATGGGTTATCTATTCACTTAGATTATTGTTTCAGCAGATTGGACAGACTACGTATATTCCGATGGTTTAGAAATGAAGAAAAACGGAGAGAGGCCTCCAGTGGCTCCCAGGTTACCTTGGGCAGATATTGCTGATATGGGAAAGGGTTAACGTTGTATTTGCATACATGTTATGCATCTGTGGTTTTTACCCTCTTGAACATATTTTATATATATATATATATATATATATATATATATATATATATATATATATATATATATATAAAATGTGTCTTTATGCTCGTCGTGCTGTTTCTAGTTCAGCCGAGGGCGTGATGAAGACATCTGGATGTGACCTGACCTGACCTCAAACAGCAGCAGCGCCAAGAGAAAACAAAGTAGCCTTTTTTGCCCTGCTGTTATGGCACGCCCTCCTTAAGAGCACTTTAAACGCAAGCGCATTGCAGAGGCTGGTCAAGGCCATAGCTACTGCGCAGGCGCGTCTTCACACACGCCTATGACGTAACTTTAGCGCTAAAAGATAAACAGATTCGTGTTACCCTTTTCTTCAGCCTTGAAGGGTGAGGATCTAATCATCTTGAAGCTGCTTCTACCCAGCGTTTTAACTCCCGAATCTTAGCTTCGGTTTATTATAGCACTACTCAGTCAGTATTGGTTTATGACCTCGATTCATGACAGCATTGCTCAGTACTGGTTTATGACTTGGACTTATCCTAGCATTTCTTGGTAATGATTTATGACTGGTTTATCGCAGAATGGCTCAGCGCTGGTTTATGACTTGGGTTTATCGTTTGGGAAACTGTGGTTTACTTCACCTGCTCTCATTATCGACAGTTCATAGCATGACTCTAAATTGCTCAGGCCCATTTCAGGTAGCCAATACACTGAAACAGAGCCACTATGGTCGATAGCTCAGTCGTATTTCAAAAGAGTGATAGAATTTAGTGTCACTCTGATTTCTATTTTCAAAGCATCCAATTATGAGTCATTTAGAAATTCAAATTCCATTATCGCCTTTGCTCCTGATGGCTGTCACAAAGATAAACTTGATATGCTGTCTAACTCAGCTTATCTTTACTGGTTCTCTGACTGTTATAACTCGTCCATACATACATACACATACTAATATAAACGTAATATATACATACATCAATTGAGTATACATCAATATACACTTAATCAAAACCTGAGCAACATTTATGTATGATGTACTATAGACCTTAACATGATGTAACATAACATCAACAAACCATAACATCACGTATACACGCATATCAACGAGGTAAATAACAGTTTCTTGGTTTTAAAAAGAAATAATCTTTAAAGCTTTGTTGCTTTCTTTAACTTCATGATCTGCTTACAGCAGAGAAGAGAGCCATCCATATTTCTCTATACCCATGAACCACATGCGGCCACGCTGGGGTGATGCATACATAAACATATACACTAGGGCCTCACACGGACCAGCCACGCCCCACTTTAGGGGCAGCAATGGAGGGGTGTGAGGGAAATGGAGTGTCACGCGCCCTTCCTACCCCAACACTAAGCCAGGTCTGTTCCCTCCCTCAGCAGACAATGTGACCGTGAATGTTGAACTGGCTTAATGATGCGGCGCGAGCAGACAATTCTGCCTTCTGCAATTACTGATATGTTTGTAAATATACGAATGCATACGTGACGATGTACATATGCGGAGATAAATGACTGAATAATATGTATGTATGTATGTATTAGATAGAGAGATACTAACATATACTCAAGCTTGCATACATACATACTAGGTAGACAGATAGAAAGATAGCAAAGTAGACAGATAGGTATATAGACAGATAGAGCTTTCCTTATGATCATTTCTTACAGACTTCCTACGATTTAAGTTAGGTTAACGTTGAACTGGAACTTATCAGTGGAACTTACATACAAGTTCCAACCTCCGGGGGAATTGTCAGTGACCCACACTGTGGCCACCTAATGACCACCGGGTTCATAGTTCGAGAGATTTTATGTACTGTAAATTATGTATCCTTCTTACATACGATGACTATGTACCTTGAGCTTACAAAGTGGTTTATGTCAAAGGATTTGTTGGTCATAGTAACTAGACAAACATACGAGTACTGTTCTTATCACACTCGGATCTCACAACAAAGACTGGAGAATTGTTTTGATCATATTAGTTGGGTCATGCTATTTCCTTAGCATTCCAAATAGATATTAGTATTGTCATAATTATACTAATTAGGAGACTTAGCTCTTTAGACCACATGTTAACCCGACAGATATGTTAACATATCTTTTAGTCAGTTTTGTCAATATAGACAGGAACAAAAGACACACACCCATCTAAATTTGTGTCCAGTTTCCATGGTACAAAGTCACGTGAACAAACTGTTAAGACACCATGAGCCCAGATCCCTCCAAAGCTAAGCATTTTCGTGCGTGGCTTGTCATGGAAATTTAAACATCTGTAAACTCTGACATCTCTCTAAACATACATGTCATAAATGTTTGAAAGCTGAAATATCTGGGACGAGCCATATATAGACGCTAGACCTTTATATATATATATATATAAATATATATATATATATATATATATATATATATATCGTAGGAAAGGTGAAGCAGATACTCCAAGCATTTGTGTTATTCCAACGGACCCTTAGAGATTATTATTATCTTTATCGTTATCATTTTCATTACTACTGTTATCATAATTATCATTATTATCATCACTAATGGTAGTAGTAGTAACGGTAGTTTCAATAACAACAGTGACAGTAAAAATAGTTTAGGAAATATTGTTACTGAGCATCGGTATTTCCTAAACAAACGGCCGACAAACACCACATTGGTGGATGGTGGTTGTGTAGATGGCCAGCCAAGCCCTGTTGGTTGTGTCAGTGGGGCTAAACTAGTCATGCTGTTTGTGTAGGTGGGGCTAACCTAGCCATGTTAGTTGTGCAGGTGGGGCCAACCTAGCATTGCGGGGCTTCCTGTAGTGTTGCCAGGCTCCGGAGCCACTAGACCCTATGGTTGTGCCTGCAGTGTTGCCATGCAGCCAGGACATGACACTCTACCCTGACATCAGCCATTTGTCTTGTGTTCAGTTAGACACAGGAAAGACTTTACCGAACATCATATGAATCTTCTCATGACTTAACTCGACCGATTGAATCAATACGTATTTACACATCGAAATACATATGAAAGTTAACATCATTGGGTCAAGGTAAATTGTTGGTTCAACTGCTCGTTATGACCATTAAGCCAGAGGTCGTACGATACTCGTATAAAACATCAGCAAAAGAAGACATGATTTCTGGGTTGGTCTAAAATCGATTTTCTCTCTTTCCTGCGGCACGCCAAGGTAAACAACGTCGGTTGCTTAATGTCTGCTTTTGTCTTTCATTTTCTTGTTAACCGAGGCTAATTCCAGGTCATTGTAATTTCCAGGTTTCCCTGCGTTCACGATGCAGACTTATTCATGTTTTGTGTTTCATTTCTTCAGTCGCGTTCTTTAGGAATAATGATCTGGTTTTTGATGGTTTTATGGTAATGAGATGTGATCCCTTGCCTTCCTACAAGTCTGGAAGAAACTTTAGGTTGATTTAGGAACTGGAAGTCAATTTTCCTTCTTTCTCCACTGATGGAAAGATAGACCAGTTGGCGCATCAATCATCAACCCCCAGAATGTTATAGGAACATAGCACTGTGTTACCACAGGTGTTAGAGCCCAGTATTGAAAGATTACCAGGAAGAGCTTATGTTCAGGGGGACAGTATAGTTGTGAGACGTATAGAGTAACAACTGACAGTATTGAAAATATACCTACTGTATCCTGTTGTAGTGTTGTGAGAATACAATCACTGTATCCTTGTTATGGATGTGAGGCGTGTATACAGACAGTTCCTGACACAAGGAAGTAGTGAACAGACAAAAGTGAATGTAAAGTGAGGTGTTAAGTTGTGGAAAGTAAGGCATGGACTTGTACTTACATGTAATGGTGTGGAGTGGTGGCGTTGGTGGTGATAGTGGTGGTGGTTGTGGTGGTAGTGATGATAGTAATGATAGTGATACTAGCGGTAGCGGTGGCGAGGGAAGGCTTGCGTCAGGGAAGGGACACATGTTAGGCTTCTTCCCCTCCCACCCAAACCCCACCCACCCCAAGCAACCCCCCCCCCTCTCTCTCTCTCTCTCTCTCTCACTCTTTCTCATGTTTCCCTGCCCTGTACACTCCACGTCTTCTGTACACCTCCCTCAGTGCCCTGTCCTTCTCTACACATCCGCTGCAAGATTCACGTTTCTCACACAACATTTCCACACATTCGGCTCCCGCCATACCCTCCTCTTGCCATATTTTCTGTCATCTTATTGTCAACTACTTTACTTATCGCAAAACATTTACTCGACGATTTTCACAATCATTACTTCTTTTTCTTCTTTTTCTTCTTCTTCTGCTTCTTTCACGGACGCCCTCCTAATAAGAAATTTCTATCAATACAGATTCCCTGCTAATACGAACGCCCTCTTATATAGAACACCTTACGCAGCTCCTGCTAATGCGTCACCCTATGACTGAACCACTTAAACATTCTCTGTTGCCGAAAGACTTAATCATCCTACCGACCAAATCACCCTGCGACCCATCTAATCAATCACTCTACCTACCAATCACCCTCATATCCTGTCTTTCTAATCACCAAGCCGTCCTGACATCCTGCCTCCCTGCCGCCCTGCCACCCTGTCGTTACGAGAGCAGCCGCCCTGAGGAAATACCAGAAATATTTCCCACCTCCCCCAATACTTATCGCTCCACAGATACCAAGCAAAATGTGGGTCGCTGTACCATTAAGCCTGCACGGGTTTTGAGGAGTGCTTTGTTGTTGTTGTTGTTTGTAACACCTTCTTTTTCTCTCTCTGTGCCTCACATCCTTGTCTTTACCCTCTGACTGCCTCTCCTCCTCCTCCTCCTCCTCCTCTATCCCTATTATCACCCCCACACCCTCACCCCTCCCTCCCCTCCCTTCCCCATCCAGAAGTTGTTCCCGGGAAGGCATAAGAAGTTTGCAAGTTGCTATACAGTTGGTGTGGTCGAACGCTGCGGTTCCTCCGCCATCCGTCTGGTCACAGACGTAATGCGGAGTTCTCGAGAGAAGGAATTATTTCCGGGTCGCTTTCCGCTAGGCGGCGTTGGTGCCGTAAGACGTCGCATTGAGCCAGGGTCTCGCTCCGTTCATAAATGGGTTAATAGCTCTTATTTTTCTCTCGTTTTGTGGTCAACTTCTCTCAATTTTCTTTAGAAAGTCTCTTTTGAGCTAGAGTTTATTTGCACTGGATGTCTCCAGTTGGCTAGTCTTGTTTAGCAAGTCTTTAAATGGGAAAACTTTGTTTTGAAAACCACATACGCACGAAGCTACATAGACTGCAACAAATTGTGGTTACGGCTTTTTATGCTTTCGTAAAAAGTTTCTTGTTACCTCGCCTCTTTCTTTAGTGTAATGAGGCCACTTTTAGCTCGCTTTCCCTTGGATAACAAAGTTCTGTTGCTTTCTATCGGTATATATTTGTGGCTGTGGGTGGCTAAGGAGAGTGGTATTGGAGGCTGTGGATAGTTCTAGGTATCTATGGTTAGCTATAGACAGTTATAGATGACTTTGAAAGGCTATAAGTGTGACTGATTATAGCTGATTATAGCTGACTATATGAATGGCTATGGGTGTATTGACTGAGTGTAGTTGGTTCTAAGTGACCATATGTTTAGAGGCTGGATATAGATGGGTACAGATGCAGTTAGTGGCTATAGATACCTGTGGATGGCTATAGCTATGACTACGACTAGCTTGAGATCATAAGAAAATCTGTTGTCTCTTGGGGAGAGGAACATCGGGACTTTGACTCGTGAGATTAATTTCAGTTGAGATCATAAAGTTAGCCCCCTTCCTGGCTCATACAGGAAGGTTCTTCTGGATTAACGAGTTTACTTTCACATTCCATTTGGTAAACCATTCCAGAGTCAACGTGCAAACTACTTGCTGAGATGGACCTGAGGCAGTCCTCGGTCTGACACACAGGATTTTAATCCTAACTTCATGGAAGCAATGTTCTATGTATTTCAAATATATGTGTGTTTACAAGTCATCCAAAGCTAGATATTGTACTCATGACATTCGTATCCAGATATTTTATTGAAGATTTTCAGCTCTAGGTTTGAAAATATCTGTTAGCATTCAAACCCTGCCTGGCTGAGAGCTGTTTACATCTCGCAATCGCGTAAATGAAAAAGGTCCGAATGTCTGAATGTAAAAGGTCTGAGTGTTGACATCGCTCTGCACTTATGAATATTTTAATTCACTGCTTCCAGTTGGTACAGTTCATCCGTCCAGGAGAATATCACACAAAATGTTCGATTTTTCTTTCTCTCGTCTAACGCACTGGCCATTCGCCGTTTATTATCCAACTATACAGAGGTCATGCTCTTGCCATACACCGACGACACTCGTTACCATACACCAACCATACACATTATCATACATTAACCATTCCCATACCAGTCAATGACCATACACCTTGCCATAGGCCACCCGTAACCCTACCATACTACCATACACCAACTATATCTCCTCCCATACACCAACTATCCCCCTACCATATATCAACCAGACCCCGAAAAACATAACTCGAACCAATGACACTCCTAATGAACCATACACTAACCATACATCTATCAGACCTCTTCCAAACCATCCTTGACCTCTGGTACACACACACACACACACACACACACACACACACGCCCCTACTGACCACACCCAAGTCAGAACGGCTCTGCATCCATCCACCCATCTCCCTCTGACATCCAGAACAAGCAGGTGTTCACTCCTGTTTTCTCAGGTCTTTGTGGCCCTACGATGTGATGCGTTAACTGTCCATGACGAACAGGACCGAGAGAACTTGACATGCTGATGCCTAATGCAGTATGTATAACTCTGAGGTTGTGTTTAGCTTTTCAGTATGGTTCATCCATCTTTCTTTCTTTCTTTCCCTTTCTCTCTCTCTCTCTCCTTCCTAGTCCCTTCTTCCTTTCCGCTTTCCCATCCCCTACCATCACCAATCTCTGGTCCCCCCATCGCCACCCGCAGGGAACTGGCAAATTTTGCCTGGCTGTCCCTTAAGGGCCGGCGGGACGAAGATTGCCTCAGAGTGAGGCGAGACTGGCGCAGGGGGCGTGGCCCTGAGGGAGCTCTCAGTGAGAGAGAGAGAGAGAATAAGGCAAATTGAATCATTCTTAAGCATTAGACTACAGCAAAATTTTATCTATTCCATTGGTATTATCTAAAGCAATGATTATGCTAATCATAACAATGATGATAATGATAATAAAGATAATAACAATAATACTAATAATAATAATAATAATAATGATGATGATTATGGAAATTATCATAATAATGATAATGATAATGATGATAATGGTGATGATGATAATAATAAACTGTCCTGACACTCGTCAAACTCGTCCTCATTGCACCAAACACATCTCTTCCTCACTCCACCGCATTCTTGAATCAGACAATGACTCCCTCTCGATCTGCACCTCACTCAACCCATCCTGCCTATCATGAACCCCAACTCAACCCCTACGATGAAGACTCACCCTCACACACACTCTCTACATCCCCTCTCTCACCTCCTCCTTCAACACCAACCCCTTCTCCTTCAACCCTTCTCACGTTACCTACCCTCCCCCCCTTTGACAACTCCCCCTTAATCAAGAACACTTTCTCCCCGTCTCTCCCCAGCATTGCATGCCTGGTGGAGAGAGGGAGGGAGGGAGGTGGTGGAGGGAGTGTGGTGCCCTTGAATATGACATGCCAGAGAAAGTATTGACAGCCCTGCACCACCTGTCTAGACCAGCTGTCTGCACCCAATGCACCAGCTGGCTTCCCAGGTATCGGACCAGCTGCCTCGCCTCAGCTGGTCCACGTCCGGGCAACCCCCAACCTCCCAAATACTGCGGCACGTGACCCGCACATATTATACAGTGACTCCCGCGCATTATTAAAACAATCACTATACATCATAACCCCAGAAGACCCCTTGTAGGGTTCCTGAAGCTTCAAGGTTGCACTTCAATCAGGAGCAGGAAAATGATGCACTCCTTTGAAGAGAGGAAAGGGGTAGTTCCCGACTAGAATATATATATATATATGTTCTCCCATGTAGAGCCTCACTGTCTGCATACTGAAGGAATCTGATTAATGAACGTCAGCTTAAAAAAATGAACGATAGTGTTAGGCGTCTGTCTGAAAAGAAAAATTCTTGAGCTACGTAAACCAATATTTTATCAACACGAACATTCTCTGGACGAGACATTCCCAGCACATTCTTTAACTTCAAGTCGTCAGAAGCTTTCGTTAGAAAGTCGAGAGAGAACATCGTAAGGAAAGTCAGCGTGAGACATATAAAGAGGATCATCCTCTCTTAGGAGTTAAAACTTTCCCTTTAGCGTTGAGTCAGGAGGTCAGGTCAGACCTCAGCCGGTGCTCCTGGGGTCGCCGTGGCGAAGGGAAAACACCTCGTCTCTCTCTGTTGCTTTCCTCTGAGTAACATAGTTTCCATTTTGTGTGCCAGATTGCTTTGGCAAAGGGTTCCCTCTCTTGGTATTGCTCATGGTCCAGCGGGGAGAGGCACTCAGTATTGGACACTACTAGATATTGACACATTTTTCCTTTACCTGTGTACCTCTTGGGTCTGCGTTCGATCGCTGGCGCGGGTCAGTAAATTGCACCTTCGCTCCAGGAGTTCCTTTAAGACTTCCCTGGTCTTGCTGTTGGCTATGCTGTCGGATGTTTTGGGCCAGTATTTCAAGATAAATGCAGAGCATTGCCGACAGTCAGTTTCTGTGGGCTATGCACGAAGACACAATAACTGGAAGAATTTGCGGAAATCAATCGAATTTAGTGTTAAAAAGCTTTATGTACATAACGTACAGAAAAAAAGAACATCAATTCCAACATAGATTTTTCGTTTTAAAAATTTCGGGGTCAGATATCTTTCTGTACGCAGGAGAAGACGTTATTGCAATCTATTTGCAACTTGGACGTAAAACAAGCTTATCAGTGTGGCTCTAGAGTCATCTTCAATTCATTTGACTCATCAAGGTTTTTTTTTTTTCCCTTAGCGTACCAAACTTTCTATAATTATTCATTACTCTTGGAATATTGGCAATCTTCCCCTCTCATTCAGCTAATTGAAAATTTCTTGGAATCATTTGACCTGAAAGGTAAAAAAGAGAAAAAAGAAGAAATGGATTGGTGCGTCGTGGCTGAAGTGAGAAGCTCATCGCACCGACAAGTCGAGTGTCTCGGTTCGCACTCGAGACCCGGGAAGGTCTGTCTGAGAGGTACTCGCCATTGTGCACGCAAGACTGGCCGCTTTTCTAACCCAGGGACTTTGAAATCTCAATCTACCTCTCTGGTCACGGAGCCCACGATACTCCGCTTCAGCGCGAAGCTAAAGGAGGGAAGTACTTATAGTCTTAATCAACAAGAGTAAACTCAGTGAAATAAAAGCAAAAAAGTAATATGTTAGCAGTGAGCCAAGGCCAACTCGACACTGTCTCGCCTAAAGGGAATTTGTCTCAAAAGAGACTTTTTATTATCAGCAACGATAACTCATACTCACCTGTTATTTCCTCACCTCTGCGCTTGTAAATATTGTTGTACTATGCAATTATCAGAAACGGATTTCATTCAACAATGTAATTCCTCTAATTCAACCAGAATTCATTACGGTTATTACTATTTTCTATGCATTTTTAAAACTTCTGTCAACAGAAATTATATATGAAACCCAGTCATGTAATGATTTAACTTTGTAACAAACAAATATAAAAAAGTTGCATATATTAAAGAAATAACTTACAAAAGCGAAGATTTTGGGTTTACTTACTCAAGTGCACTCTCCCCCCTTCTCTCTCTCTCTCTCTCTCTCTCTCTCTCTCTCTCTCTCTCCGTACGAGCAAGGATTAAAGTTAGCACAATCCTCACCCGGAAGTGATGGAGAAAGATCAAGCCATGACAAAGTATCTCAGGTCAAAATGATTAATTAATCACTTCACTTGTCTGATTAACTTATCCCTTCACCGGTCTAATCACGATGAGGCTGACTGTAAACAGTGCTGGTCAAATTGCATGATTGCTGATATATATATATATATATATATATATATATATATATATATATATATATATATATATATATATATCTTCACACAA